>OMNV01008427.1:0-29723 GCA_900303265.1 Brotula barbata
CAATAATTATTAGAGGAAAATGGAAATATTGCAAAGGGCTGTAAAGCTCGTGAGGAAAATGAGACTTTGTGAATTTAAATGTCAAGCCCCACAGAGTCCTTTGGAAAGTTAGGTTGCAAAATTTATTTTTGGCCACGTTGTGAGAAAAAAACCCCTCCTGACTATCAGCACGAAAGTTTGTTTGTCGAGACTTTACTATGAAAGTTAAATACTAACTTTCCTCGTACCTCTTTTCTGGAATCGAGCTAATCCTGACAAAAATATACACTCAATTTTCTTCATACGACACTTTAATTTTTTTATTAATTGACTGGTTTGTCTTGGTGAGTGTTTTTTTTTTTATGTTACATTTAGTCATTTCTTTCAATGTGAATGCAACAACACCACCAATATCAGTTCAACCGCGAAAATTGTTGTGATTCAGATGGGGACCAGTTTGTATAAAAATGATTACAAATGGTCCTAAACTTTGACTTAAGCATAAAAAAAAAACTCCTAATGAGGAGCTGGATGTGCTAGCTTTGTCTTAGCTGGCTCAAACAAACTTTTAACACAGCCTATAGCCACTTTTTGAGCACAGACTGAGCTTACTCTTGCACGATTTGCAGAATATCCGTATGCCAGTTTTCCACACGGTAAGATGCACAAAAAAATTTCGCACCAAATTAATAAAATGTCAGATTTTATTATCTGGCAGAAAATGCTCCTCCCTGTCATTTCTGGGGAACGCCACCCAACACTGGGAGTGATCTCCGTATACGGAAATGTGCATCACGCAGCGTCTGGAGGACTTCCTTTGCTGAGAGACGCCAAAAGACGCAAAACACCCAGATTGGAAGAGGTCCGTGTTATTTCGCAGCACAGATGGAAAGCATTTTAATTTATGCTCTTAATCATATCATTAATATATTTCATTAAGTGCATGCATGTGGTTCTAGACAATGTCTTTTTATTTTGGCTCTACATACCCAAATCCCTTTTTTCATATAAAATCATACAAAGCAAACAATTTCATCAAGCGTCAAGCGTGTACGAACACAGAGGGAATTGCACGGACGACAAAGTGGTCACAGAACCCAAATGTTCTGCCCTGGTGTGCAAGCTTCCATCGAACAACATCCATTTTTATCAAGTTCTGTACAACTGTATGAGTCTCATCTCTTGCAGACATTTTCAGTTTGCGTGACACTTATTCTGAATTGTCTGAACAGAGGCACATTTGTTAGAATTAGCACATTCTGGCTCTGATTGAGAGCTTCAGTAACCCAACAGTACTCTTTCTGTTGCAGCATGTGCAGCACGTGAAAACACTGGAAATGAAGCTTAGTTGCAGTAATTCAGAGTTCCTTGGCAAACTTATGTGTGAGGAAGCGAGCACCGGCACAAATTGCTAGTTGACTGATTACATCTTTGTTAGTGACTACAGATGGCTTGAACAACAGCCTGTGGTTCAGCTGTGAAGTATTGTAATCAATACAGTCTATGTGAATAAAGGGGGAGCTTTAAAAACAATCAATTTTGCCCAGTGAGCAGAAAGTAAAGAAGGCAATCCAAAGCTGATGATTAGAGGCATTGATGACCCGAAAACAATCTGGCCATGACCGTGATTGTGGGCCAAGTCACGGCTTCGTCTCTCCATTAGTTGTCGTGCTTTTGGGAGGTAAGGGCACGCTGGCGTTTGTGAACAAGGGCTGAACGAGATGAGTGTGCACATCTGAAGAATGAGGCACGGCCTCTTAAGCAATCTGAATATCTATCAACATCCTCTTTTCTGGACTTTATACCGAGCCTGCACGAGCTACAGGCTAAGTGGAAGAAATGTCTGACAGCAACACAAACAGTTCTGGATTAAAAGAAAACTGACCGTTAATGATGTGAAATCTGACCCCATTTAAACTCAGCATTCATAACATTGGTTCAAATAATTTAAGAGTACATGACGTATCTTAAATTTCCTTTGGGATTAATAAAGTATGTATGTATGTATGTATGTATCTATCCATCCACCTATCATCTATCTATCCATCCATCCATCCATCCATCCATCCACCTATCATCTATCTATCCATCCATCCATCCACCTATCATCTATCTATCCATCCATCAATCATCTATCTATCTATATCATCACTTTGTAAAAAGAACTGCATTCCTCAATTGATTTAACGTAATTTTACAAAAGGGACACATCAAATTTCCACCGTGATTTATGTCTCGCTACACATCAAATTTAACATCCAGTGTGGAGGAAACCAGAAGCTTCAAGATTAAGTGCTGCAGATTGGTTTCTGCCAACCGCACGTGTCATTAATTATTCCAGAAAAGAATGCTGTTGAAAATTTACTGTCAGCCTAAAGCAGGTGTTATTTTTAACATGGCGGTTGGCTTTTATGAATTGCTCACGGGACACGCAAACGTACTGAAAGGCCCAGTACAGCCACATTTCACCAGAACAGAACAACACCTGGAAAAAAAGGACAATAACTCGTGTTTAGGAGGAACACAAAGCGTTAGCGCGATGGTGTTTACACTTCACATTATGTTAAAGTTGTCGCTCCCTTTACTGATTACGGCCCATTGTGCATCGTTCGTGTTAAACTGCTCGATCTCTTCATTGTTTAAACGGCAATTTGAAGACACATTATAGCTCTGGATTGATTGCCGTTTCTCAGTGATATGTGGTACAACCTAACCGAGATAAAAGTACTGCAACTTTGCATATCCAATTCATCTTGATGCATCTTACAACAAGCTGCGGGGAGCTGTGATAAAAACAAACAACACTCACGTTTCACTTTTTTCACCCAGGTTCAGCTGATGCAATCCAAATAATATCAGAATAGATGACAGTGCGTGTCAGAGAGCATTTTATTCTAAATTGTAGTTAGTTAGTGTCACTTCACCTATAGCTGAATTATTCAAAATGGCATTCAAGTAATGGCCCAGACAGAAACGGAGAAAGACGACCTGACACAATCTCAGCTGCCTATTGGCACGCTGTAAATCAAAGACCAATATGGCCTGACAGGTACAGCTTTGATGACGGGTCCAACTGGGATTTCAAATACTCTAACCAGTCAGATGAAGCCCGCTGCCTGAAGAATATGTCCACCTGGAGTCGGGCAGAAAATAATAAAAACCACTGATGGTTTGAGTGCCTGTCGAGAAGCTGACATTGACTGCATTTTAATGGCCAACATTTCCGGCGAGGTACATCGCTACACATTCTGTTATTTTTAGAGAAGGCCAAGGAGAAGCAAAAGAATTTCTCCACCAAAAATACAGTCACTATCACTCCAGGGACTTCCAGAGGGAAAGTGACGATGTTGAAGTTGAATTATTATTTATTTATTACAAAAGTGAGACGGCACACTGTCGGATTTACATCGTTGCCAGAGACAAAAGTAGCACAACCAAAGCAGTTACTGAGCGATAACGACCGCTGCTTTTCCAACTGCGCGGTGTCAAATGTGGATTCCATTCAGCGTTATGTGAACTCTTTGTCTTTTCAATGTCAAGAAAGTAACTCAAGTAAAAACTCCAACATTAGGTGGCACGACGGATGCATTTTCATACAGTCCTATAAAGATTTACATTAGGCTCACGCAGGAAAGAACACTTGAGGATCCATCTAAATCACCAAATCACTGCATGAATATTTTCTCTCTATCATATACGGTATATACATATATATAACTCAACATGTTATTCATTATTTATTTTTATTATGGATACTTTAAGTATTATTTTTATGCCGTGGAGAACCTGCTGTGTCCCATGTTAACTCAAGCACTAGATGGTGAAGCGTACAGGACAGACTAAGGACAACACAGACAACCTTCAGGATAAAAGACTAAATTGGTGTGGATTGCTATATTTGCATTTATATGTACATGTATAAATAAAGTCATAGTTCACTTCCTGCCCTCCTCTGCCTCCAGCTTATCCAATCCTTGTAGTACGTTCTTAATAGGATTGCCCATTTGAACATGTGTTACCTTCAAGTGATGCATTGCTGCTGCTGCTGCTGCTGCTGCTAAACTCACAGTCGCTATTTCATTTGAAACCAAATTTACATACACGAATATTAAGTTACTTCAACAAAAGGGTTTATGTACACGATCGATTTTGTAGCGAGTTACGTCCGATGATCATTTCCATATCCTACAGTGATGTAAAGCTCTGCTGTGGCGTTTCTGACCCTCATATAGGTGTGGGAAAGTTTAAGTATATGACAGCTGAGTGTGATGAAAAAGCACTTTTGGACTCGTCTGGGCTCATCTTGTTTACCTCCTCTGCTTCTGAGTGGCACTTTCATCTGTCTTCTCCCCTAATTGGATCCTCTGCACACATTCCCATCGGAGGATCTGCATCTCCACATGCAGACGGTGCATTTACCTTCCTCACACACACAGCACATTTGCCTCTATGTGTTTACTGCTTCTCTGTATAATGACAGCCTGAGCTTTGCCCTCACATTTATTTGCATTTCCTCTGAACCCTCCCAGTGTCTGAGGCCTCTCCTTTAACATCAAAAGAAGCACCAGGAGGGAATGACGTGGTGCCAAATGAAATGAAAATAAACCCTCAAAAACAGCGTCGCAGACACTGTGCAGCAAGGCTATTAATGCTCTGCTCAAGTTTTGCCCCGTCAAGGCAGAGCTGAAAAGACGAGGCATAACCTACAATTACAGCACATAAAACAAGCTAAGCAGTAATGAATGATCTCCAGATTAGGACGTACTCTGGATGTTTTTAATCAATAAATAAACAGGATTATTCACATTAGAGGCCTTCAGGGTGTGATTTGGTTCCCTGGAACCTCGGACCCACCTCGGACCGGAGTCCTGTGTGTTTGAAATGATTGAATCTTTAAATATTTCTCCCTTTCATTTTTTGCAGCCCCCTAAAGTTGCACACACACTCACGGACACACACAATGAGAAAGAGAAACGCATCTACACACGTGGATGGAAACAATCTAATGAGTGAATGCTTGATCCAGCGTCAGTGATTCAGCTTGATGGCCGACCTGAGCAGAGACGGCTTTTCTGTAGGGATACCTTTAAGAGTTTGTTTCCATTCAGCGTGCACAGAGGTGCTATCATAAAGGAGAATGGGGGCCCTATTTAGGTGATGTATGGCATAAGTCCTGTCACGCTAAACCCCCGACGCTTTGGGGGCGTGTCCAAGTCCATTTTCTGATTTAAACGGCGCTTAAACTCAGGACACAATGAGGAGCAGGACGCCAAGGGGTCATGTATATTTCACAACCCACAAACGAGTCATTTAGATTTTTAATTTGTACAGTGAAATGACTTGTACACCAACGATGATGCAAACTAACGGATGGACAGTTAAAGCAAATCGATGGAATTGCTTAACTGTCGATGATAGCTTTAACTCCAATATGCAATGTTTTAACAGAGGGTTCAATCACGGATCATCGGACCAAAATTATGTAAAAGCGATCTCACGTTCATATTCATTATATATACACAGTATATATTAGTGTGTGTGTGTATACATATTTATTATATTGTTATATTTTTTTGTTATACTGTGTAATATTATGTTATACTATATATTCTATACTACTTTTTAATCATTATTTTTGTTATTCTTGTTGGTGTTTTGTTGTTATCAGCTACTGGATGACTTGAATTTCCTTCAGGATTAATAAAGTATCTATCTCTATTATTTTATAGAACTACTACAACTACACAATGACTGGTTGCAATTTGAATATTATTACATAAAAAAAATGGATAGGCCTTGATATTTACCAGAGGTTTTATTATACGTCCTGTTGTAAAAACGTCAGCGAATCTGACTACATAAAACAAAAAAACTACGTGAAAACCCAGGGGCAGAACTGTGAACAGTCTCATTATCAGCCAAATCATTATCTTTCAGCACCAAACTGCTCATGTGTAGTGATTTGAAGCCCTGATGACCAGAGGAAAACGAACAAACTCCGTCTCGCATTTGACTCACCATTGCATTATTTAAGTCATAGCTGAAAAAGCAACACACCATCTTACTCATCTGGGAAACCGTTGGCACGATCAGCGGCGAGCCCCAAAAGAGAATGATGTCAATTATAATAAATAAATCCGTCAGCTCTCTGTCCCTGTTCACATCCCTAATCATTAAGCCTGCTGTAATCACAACTGTGGGACTCATTAAATTCCTCTGTGCTGCTTGCTGGGAAGACAGACAGCCAATGCCACTAAAGAGGGCGCTTTCTGAATCACCGGGCTCTGCTATTATTTCTCTCTAATAGCACCACAACACCACAATAGACAACAAACTTATATTACCCACAATGACCACTGCTTACACACAAGTGTTAGCCTCATGGGGGAGCACCTCCAATAAAATGGTGGGCTTTCGTGACAAAAACATGCTGGAAAACGGAGCTTTTCGTGGAGTATTTTCGGCAACATTTGGCATTTACTCACCGGGGCCACAAGCCTTTGAATGAACCGGTTCCCTCTCTTCAACAGCAAAAGGACCAGTTGTGCACGATGCTATAAAATCTAAACGTATCTTTAGGCACTACTCTTCCTTACAACACCGTGCGTTTATTTCTCTGCCGTATTCTCAGCTACTCCATAAAAAAAATGATTGTTCAGGTTAAAATGGCAGTGATTGCAATTGGTTTGCACTTACAAAAACACTGCCAGTGGGAATTAATTAATGATGCAATTTTGCTGTCAATTTGCTGGCTCGCCTCCTGTGTAGAAGAATAAAATAAAATGAAAAAAAAAAAAAAAAAGGAATTAGGCAGAAGACCTAGAAGAGCTATTGTCTAAACGGAGTCGAGTGTTAGACAACCTATTAAATTATCTGTAAAACAAAAATCTGAAAATAAAAAACCCAAGGCAACAATGTGAACTTAGATCTTATTTCAAACCGGTCTTTCTTCTTCTGTGTCCATCCCTCTTTAACAGACATTTATTGTTGTCGGTGAAACATTCGCACTTAGTGATTTTGTGGAGCTCAAAGGAGTCGCCGTGTTGTTGTAACCAACAAAGGCATCATTACTCTGAGAGGCACTGTGGGTGTGCACTGCAGCATAACAGAGGAAATGACTCCATGTGAGAAATCTTTAAAGAAACTGAGCGACGACTTGACAGGGGTTAAAAGGATACTTTCCTGGAAGTTGCACAGCCACCCTGTAGTCCTGGAAGCTCTTGCTGGGATGGAAGTTGAAGATAAAGAGCACATTTGCCCTGTCAAACACAATGACCTTGTCCCCTTCATGCTTGGTGCTGACAAAGGCCTGAAGGGGAAGGAAGAGAACAAAAATGAATCTTTGCTTATGAATAATCATTACCTTCCTCATCTTGGATTTAAACAGTAATACCGAGGCACATTATATCAGCGGGCTCCACATTTCCGAGCAGACAAGTGACGCATTCCCACATCATATTTCAGGTGGCACTCATCGACAGAAAACAGGTGCCCAGGGTGGTGTGAGGCACGCTGTCAGCGTTAGACAGCTGCGCATGATAAAGCCCCCACTCTGCACTCTGTGGAGCATGCTACTGTTAACGTGTCATTAGCAGAGATTATCAACGTCACCCAAGTCCCTATTTTTAGTGCCTTCTACCCCAAGCCAATTTCAGGGCAGCATATTCACGGCTGAATGCAAAGATAAGCGCTCTCTCGCAATTGGACTGGCAAAAAGTATGGAGGTAAAACGAACAAACTGACAATCTTGAGTCCTTTCCCAAATTTATTGCTACATAAGACTTCCTGAGTGTTTCCACATTTGGAGCAATGTCAAACTTCATTTGGATGAGATGAACGGCTTGTGCACCGGAACACAGGAAAGAGTAACAAGAAATTTTACATGTTTTTCTTAATTATGGATCAACTATGGGTCGATGTAAGAAAATTCACGACAATCGCCAAACACGTTCTGCTTGCACTCATGACACACGACGATTGTACCTGTGAAGCCTGGTAAGAGTGAGTGAAGCTTGGATTTAATACCTGGTAGCCCTCCCTTTGCAGCAGTAACCTGCACAGAACATTGCGTTGGAGCCCACAAGATGTCTATCTTCATGACACAGGGATCCATAGGGCTCCATTCAAAGGCCTACAGACCAGAGTGACCTACTGTGGTTTGAACTCCATTGTCCTGAGGATCTTGAAATTTTGCAAAATCGTCAATTATCGATCTAAGTTCTGCCTTGCTTTGGCGATTTGTTCAAGGACACTCCACCAGGAGGAACACTTGCTGTCAGAGGAGTTCAAAACCAGGTGCCCCGGTTGATTGATGGCTATCTAACTCCCAAGCGCCGCACAGCTGTTCAGAGTTTTGCAAATAATGAAATTACAATCTTGACAGTGACATGATAGAATCTATTATAACATCTCCACGCACAAACTTAAGTGATATATCAGAGAACGAACTCTGGTGACGTTTCATATACAGTACATGGCGTCGTGCTGTCATCCACTGTATGGCTTTTCAGAGAAGTAGCCAAGAATAACAGCACCCAATGTGTTTCAGGTCAGTGCTGCTGCCAAATATATGCATAATCCCTGCCAGTAGCATCCTCGGGGATCAGCATTCCCCACCATTCCCACAAAGCAGCATAGAAATCACCCAGCCGTGCTCTGCTTTAGCTTTGCCTTATACCTATAACTCTGAATCACCCAGTTGTAAAGGATGTAAATGCTCCATATAGGCAGAGCACACTTCTGATTGATGGTCCAATATGTTGAAATGATCCTTTAAAACTCGACATGCTTCTAATTATGCTCTCTGATACATTTCCCGTCTCTCACATTTGTCTGACTGGCAAGGAGAAGTAGATCAGAGTCTAAAGCAGCAAGGTGAAGTAGCACTAATCTGCCGACTGAATCAGGGGGATGTGAGGAAGGGTATCTTTTCAATCAATTACACAGACTCAGTTCTAATCCCTGTCAATTTAGCCACGCACTCTCCATTTGCATTATCCTATCACTTTACCTCAAGAGAAAAACATCATGCTACATCATTTCCCCGCAAAGGCTTCAATGGTGACTGCAGTGTGATGGTGAAATCATTACAGTTCACCTTGACAGCAGACAGAGAAATAAGACATTTCTAAAATTAACCCCCTCATTTATCTCAGCCTATTGTAGACCTACTTCTCAATTTGGAAGCGACAGGACAAAAAAGATAGAACTGTGTTGAATGAGGGCAGAGGATCAACCGCACCAAAATGTGGCAACAACTGAGCAGTAGTCGGGGCTGTTGCTTCAAAGCAAGAAGGTCCTGGGCACACACACACACACACACACACATACACTCCCAGGGCTTTCTGTGTTTGTACGTGTTAGGTTAGTGTTGTAGTGATATAGTTTGTAAAGCCTTGAGCACATCAATTACTGTTCAGATAAGATAAGATACACTTTATTGATCCCACACTGGGGAAATTCACACTTTACAGCAGCTCAAAAAGAACAGGGAGAAAAAGAAGAGGAAGATTGAAAACTAAGGTAAAGGTTTAAATAAAAAATATAGACATTTTTAATCAATGTTTCATATTTTAGTTTAACTTTAACTTAATATTAATAATAATTCATTAGGGTTACACGATATATATCGGGCCGATACATTATCGACCTGATAATGGGAATTTTAGATTATTATTCATCGATCGGATTATGAAACTACAGCCGCGTGGTTGTCGTGGTTATGACGTTATACTGCTGGGCCTGTGTAGAGCCAGGAAGTGGTTACAACACATGGCGTCGCCGGTGTGGAGGTTTTTCACCATTTCCGAGTGTGACAAGGGCTCCGTCACGGATCAGGGCAGCATTTAGTCAGCCGGTCATTTCCATAAACATCCACTCGATCTGATGTCGTAACGCCGGTAGCCATGAGAGGTAGGTAATGATTGGTTATCGGTATCGGTTGAAAATCAATCCATATAGTGCATCCCTATAATTAATAATTGCTATCATTATTGTTATTATTATGTCTATTGATGTGTCTGGAGATGTGATTATCTAAATTAAAATGTTACTGCATCATCAGGTTTCTTTTGTTTGTTTAAATGGGGCGATTTTTGCCCTCAAAATTTTCATCTTAAATGCCCTTGGAAGCCCAAAAATTCACTTCTCAGCATGCAGAGGCTGTTGCTAGATCTCACATAACATTTACATAAACTTTAATAGTTTTGCTACCATTTTTGGTTACGATGGACTCCACTGTAGTTCTACAAGTGTCCATTCAAGAGCTTACAGACCTGGTAAGTCAACAAGCAAGTTTGCAAAACTGTATCAGTTTAATGTTGTATGATCAAACTACATGTTAGTATAATATCCAGCAATGCTATTTTATAACGAAAATCTTTATCTGTGGAGTAAATAACGACTTTATCTGTTACAGAGGAATAAAGAATTCTGCTTTGAGATCGCGTGAGGGTTCCATCCTGTTCTAGAAGGAGAACCAATTCACTCAAACCACTACCAAATCAACTAGTAAATGACCGATCAGTTCAGTTAGCTCACTAATTGACTCTCGCTTCTCAGCATGTTACAACGTTAACAAACCGCGGAGGAACATGCCTTCACTTCTCCCTTTTAAATCAGTATCTGCTCACTGCGTTTCACCACTGGCAAACATTCACTCAGCACATAATTCTCAGCTCTGTCTGGGTCTGTTAAGTATACGGGGGTTGTCCAGAACCTTGCTTCTTGCTGCTCCATTCTTAATTGCAGCAGCATAAGCAGATCAGATCCACCAAGGCCAAACGTCTATTCATGTAGAAGGTGCACAACTCGGCGTCATTTGCCCAGAACAATAGAATCTCTCTCTCCATCGTGTTAGCTGTGAGTGCATGGAGTCCGGCACGGCTGTGGGCGTATTCCTTCTACGTAGGAGGCAGTTTTGAAAGATGCGGGCCAACTCTTGACATCACAAATTGTAGATTTCAAGCACCAATTGCTAGAATTCCTACTCTTATACTGTTTTACATAGAGGAGTCTCCTGTATCATCGTCAGCTCACAGTCTGTGCTATTACAGAAAATGACGACTGACTTCCTTGCCCAAGGGCAAGGAACAAAGAATTTTGCATAATACGGGACCTTTAAGAAAATATGCATGTCCATTATACATTTTTCCCATCTCTGCACATTCTGTCGTAAATAGGTTGAGCCACTTAAATTGTGTTCTGGAAATCCACCCCTCCTCGCGGTGGCGGTTCTGGCTTACTTGGCGCCCTGGGCGAAATAAGACAGCTCTGCTTTTCTCCTGCTGCTGTCACTGGAAGGGTGGTGATGTGCATACTTGTATAGTCCTATAGTTTACTTGTATATGTTTTGCAGTTGTATAATAAAGAAATAACACAGGTCACGGTGGGGCTGAAGCCTATCCCAGGAGGCATTGTGCACCCTGGACAGGTCGCAGGGTTGACACATGGAGACAGACAACTCAATCACACTACAGTGCACACACCTTTCTCCATTGGTATGCAAGTCAATGTTGTTTTTTTGTTGCTGTTACAACAAAATTTCCATATACATACAAAAACATCACTTTCCATCTCTGCGAAAGTGTTCTGAATAGGTGAAGTACTCCATATGTGACGGAGAAATGTTCCTGTTACATTCCTGCCGATTTCCCACTGTGAGGTTTGTGTGTCTACTGTAGAATGAGTGTGTGTTGTCCTTACCGGTGGAGCAGCCAGCCAGCCATACTTGTCTTCGGTGCGGTTCATGTCTCGGTCAAAGGCATAGAGCTGACTGTAGCGGAGGTGATCCATATCCAAAAGGTTAAACTGCCGTCGGGCATAGTGGTAACTCTGATTGTTTCCCTCTCTGGGGAAATCCAGCCACTCTGGATGCCCAAACTCATTACCTAAGACAGAGAACATTATTGAAATATGTGAATAACGCGTCGACTGGAACACATTCTCTATACATTTGCAGACGGCAGTATGCTATCATACATCAGATTCTTTTCAGGTTTTGTAGAATTCTTAACTTGACATAACAACAGAGATCAAATGGGCTGCAAAGTGCAGTCGGCAACCTGTTTACAACCCCAGCAAAGGTTAGAATGTCCGCAAAACACTTCACCTTCTTTGCACTTCCTGTCACACACTTATGAATAAAACTACAAACAAAAAGCCAACAGGCCTGGAAACCTTGTGCAAATAAATCCCAAAGCTTTAATTTGAGTTTTATTTTTTCAACAAATATATGCAAAATTAATTCACCAGGAGATATTCATATATTTCTTCATAGCAGTACAAGAGATAGTAGGAAATCGCAAAGAACTATTCATAAGTCTGACACAATTAACTGCAAAAAGAGAATTCTCCAGGAGCTCTCTTTTTATCACAACATTAATTAATCCCTGTTTATTGAAGTTTTCTGCATTCACAACCATGAGCCACAACATTGTTTTCTTCGGGATCTTTCACTTGAGAGGGAAACCGGAAAAAACTTCACCATAACACAATAAGAGAGAACAAAGAGCCAGTCCACATACACTGTAAAAAGCTGAAAGCTGGTGAGTGTAGGAGTCAACAGTCCTGATGCTACTGTCCTGTCACGCACAGTGATGAGATAATGAATCCGTCATTGGATGTCAGGACGACATCATAAAACAACAGTCGGGATAATTGAATTTTTGGCAGAGGAAGAAGCATACAGACAAGAGACAGAGGAAGATGCATGACAATAGAATAGAGGCTAGTTGTTTATTCCATGCAAAGCTCCCCCACTTACTTAAAAAGAAATTTATAAAATCAGATTGATGGGATGAAGTGGAACGGACAGGCACTGACAGCAGATTCTAATGAAATACATTATGTAGGTGTTAAAGAAGTAGCAAACAATAAGCCGCGGACTGCAAACAGAACACGCCTGCTGCAGCACACGCCTAGGAAATAGGCCAGCGAGCGAGCGAGCGAGAGAGACGGAGCTGAACTCGAAACGCAAAGAGAAGAATTACATGTCAGACTTTGTTACCTTTCGTGAACTCCAGCAGTGGAAATGTGTACGCTACACCTTCATTATGTTGTGCAATGCACCTTGGAAAAGTACGATTAATGATGTCTCGCTGCCATTATGTTGGAACGGTCCACCATCCGGCTTTTGTTATTTTCAATAATAGCATTTTATTGTATTCATTTGAGGACTAGGTTGGTGTCACTAGGTCTTCCCTCAGCTGGTTTAACCTATTAAACGCCAGTAAATTAAATGGCAATCGAGTACATTTTTGGATAAACCGCTCAGGGCTATTTAAAGACTTTTGTGTACATTTACGGTGTCAAAACCTGGCTAAGGTCACTCCGTCTCATTACTTATAATTATCATCTTACACTGCTGTCTGATTCATTCAGTGTGGTGCTTTCTCAAAGCCAAGTAGTGACTTAAAATCCATCCGCTGTCTCTTATGCAGATGTCACTCGTTAGACCGGTCTCATGATAGAACCGAAGTCACATTCCATAACCGCTGAGTCGGCAGTCTCACACCTTTTCAAAAGCCGTGTAGAGACTGAGGAGAAACAAGGCCACACCAAATATGAACGAAACACTAGCACAAGAACATTTTGTACACACACAACGAACACAACATTGACAGCACGCAGGTAACATCCACACGATACTCCACACTCCAGGGAGGAGCAGCAGGCTAAGGCCTTGACGCCTCACCTGAGGAATAAGCTCATGATTACTCCAGGCAAGGACAAACATGCAGAAGGACAGAGATTGGATATTCCAATGCCGAAGGTCACGGCGGTATTGGACAGGGGACACACGGCATTACTGCCACTGTGCTGAATTTGATGTAGCTTTTTTTTTTAAATCATGGTTTAGGATAAATATTAATAATAGCTGAGCAATTTCCAGTAAAAATCTGATTTATCAAAGTCTAAGGGAAGGAAAGGGAAGTCTGGGCTGCTCTGTTGGCCCTGTGGCCACCCTGACCCTGACCAGGATGAAGCGTGTTAGAAGGATGCATGGATGGAATGCATGCCTGAATGCAGTTTTTGTTGGATTTTTTACTGAAGGAAACACAAATGATATCCAGCACTCTCTTACTACATTACATTAAGTTATTGACCATACATTTGTATATTTCACAGTATCATAAAATGCAAAGTAATTACGTTGCATTCACGCAATGTAGTGATTCCCATAATTACCCCCCTCTCCTCTGGGAAATATGGTCCATGACAACGCCCTACTGGTAATTTTCAGCAGGAGAAATGGATTTTTTTTGATAGACTTCCTTTTTTTTCCCATTCCAGAAGTACAGAGTACCAGAATTGACATTGACGATGGTGGCGAATATGAATACGGTACAGTACTACAATGTTTGTAGTACATGATAACAACACAAGGTTCTATAGCAAAATTATGAAGGCAATCACATTTTCCATGCTGTCTTAAGTTACTTTTTGTATTAAACACGAGTCACATTGGCTACTGTTTATAATTTTCTCCCCTGTATGTGGTTCAGGATCCAATTGCTAAATGTGTGGCCAACGACAGCCATTTCGTGTGAATGCTCCCTTGTAGTAGTCATGGGACGTCATCGAGTCCTTTTCGATTCCAACCACACTGTGTGAACGCAGCAAAAGCCCTTGATTGCGTTTGCTGTCTTGCTTGTACTTTGTTGCTTGAAGGAACTCTGCAGGAACTACTTCAAAAAAATCCACACTCAGATATTCATACACTGTTAGATATCAATATGTGATGCTCAATGCATAATTTACTTCCTTGTATAATTTACAATAATAACTTTTCTCCCACAGTCTGTTGTCAACACCTACTTGTGAATTCCTACATTTCCCAGAATGGCTTTGATAAACCCTGGGGAGCTGGATTCTTTGTGTTACACTGCGTTGCATACGTGTAGTTGATGGAAGTGAGAGAAACCTCAGTGCGTTGCACATTCTTACAGCTGAGAATTCAGAGCTGAAACAGATCAATGCCATGATGTGCAATACGCTGTTCCGGCGGTAAAAAAGACAAAAAACAGGTTTCAGATGTAAGCCATGGGTATTAATCCATACACCACCGCGGGCTGAGAGCAGTATTTCATTCCAAGCACAAACTGCACCAGGTGATATCACTGATTACTTCCTCCTCTGTGGTTGAAGATGGGCTAATCAGTGAAATCACCTGGTGCTGTCTTGGCTTGGAGCAAAAATCTGCATCCACTCAGCCCACCGTGGCATGTGGTTGAATACCCCTCTAGGCCAATGTGGAGACATTAAGAAGCATTCCATTCGGATATTGCAAGTTGTAAGCAAATTTCCAGGAAAATCAGCAAAATAAAATGCAAATCAGCATGTTCCCACCAGCAAGTGTTTTGCGAACATACAGGTGTGATAATTAGATTTCATTATCTGGTACATTGTGGCAATGTCACCGCCCGTTTCCTGTCGAAGATGCCAGTTCGTTTCATGAATGAATATTTATTCTGTTCAACACACACACACGCGCCCGCCATGTGTTTTCCAAGAAGAGAGGGAGCTGGCAAGCATCAAGGGTCTGTGACCAGATTCGTACTCGGATGTTACAATTACACAGAGTGAGAGCGAGACCGCCAACTCATGTGGATGTCATTTTTCAAGGTTTCATTCTTAGGGCTTTTTGTTGTAGCAGATGATGTTCAGTATTAAATAAAAAATAATAATCTCCCCTTTACTGAAAAACGCCAACTTTTCCACACTGAGGCTGTTAAATTGATAAATCCCAAACTCAAGTTCTATTTAATACCTAACGGCGATACCAAACCAGGCGACCATGTTTGTTGCAGGCAATGGGGTGTGGAAATGAGAATGGTCATCTGCGGGATATGTGGTCAACATGTCATCACTGATACGTTCAGTGCATCAAAAATTCACTTAATGAGTGTTTCCACGGCCTCAACCTTGCTGCTCAGGTGTGAGAGCTATGATCTTGGTAGGTTTGTCAAGATGGCAGATGTGTAGTAGTATCGGGGTATCTGACTGACCACATACTTTTTTCTCTTTCATGGTATGATTGATCTTTTATTTTAATATTTTAGCCAACAATCACTCCATATTTGACATAACAGACTGTATCTACGAAGCAGCCACGTCCGACCCACTCATACGAAGCAGACCTGGTTGAAGATGGAGAGCAGTGAACTCTGTGTCCCCACACTAGTTTGAACTCAAGAGGCCTTTCAGATAAATGGCAGAACGTCTTCAATAAAAGATTTCTGCCCGTCCATGCATTTTCATTTACGTTCTTCTTTCCCCAGATTAAAAGGCGCGCATGAATCGGTACCCTTGAACCTGTACGGTGCTGTGGTTGTTGCCGGTGCAAAATAATGAGCCTCAAAAGAAGCACTTCATATATATCATGTAACCTTCATGCACATTATGTGTGGCAAAGAATGACGAGTTATTTCTTCGTGTAAATATTTACCTTACATTGACACTACCTACAATAGGCACGCAGCAATGAGATGTTCCTTACCATACACTGGCATATTACGTGTTTTGAGGACATCGAGGCAGCAGGACGCATAAACGCTAACACACGCACATACAAACACAAAGACACATGATGATTTCACTGCCAACAGGCTCGCATGAACTGTAGTGTATATTTATTTTCAGTTTTCTCACTATAAAGACGGAAAGATGACAGATTACAGGGCAGGTTCATTCAGAACCGTACGAGACCCCTGACTTTCCCTCTCATTACAGCTGTAAAGAAACACACTGGCTACACCTCCATTAGTTAATCTTTTGCCTCTGTCTTGAGCTTTCCTCAGCTATAATACGCCGATGTGTATTCCTCCCATATGCCTGCATTAATCACTATGATAATCACCTTCCTCTGCCTCTTCACAGCTCAACTAAACCGTATCGCACAGACGCTACAAGAGCGAAATATGACGGATTTGCATACATACACAAATAAAAACGTAATTTGCGTCCCATAATATAGCTGCAGCTCTGCGATTTGAGGCAAAAACATTCTGCATTTAAAAACACAACTTAGGATTGTTCACTAAAGCCAGTAAAATACTAATTAAAACATTTTCAATACGTAGAGGGTAATTCACAAAGCCCAGTACCAGATTTAACGTGTCGTTAAGGGAAAATTGCAACCATGTTCTCTCCCTCATAAACAGCTGTTAGCAGCCTTTTAGTGTTTGCTGTGAAAAACGCATTACAAGTTTTAATGAATTAATTAGTTTTACTTAACAGGGGCCATACATATAAACGTTGTTACATAGAATGCAGCAGATGTGATGCGTATAAGCTAATTTGCAGTCATCATTTCTGGATAGGTTTTTAAAAGATGAATAAAAGGAGCGAGTCAAACGGGTAATTACACGGCATCGCATAAGAAAACAGCTAAAATGTTTTACTGGGTAAAACAGGTAATTACAGTATTTACTACATTCAAATTTGCATGTCGGGTTAGCTATTAAAAAAAAAAAACAGAGTCACACAGAGGTTAGGACCTCATTCTGACTGTAAATTATCACAGTTTAAAATTCTGACGACCATTTCTTAATCTTTAACACACCGGGGGAACAAAAGGCAGCAACATTTCATCACTGGGTTTCATCACTTTCTTCATCTGTATCTACTGTCTATAAATCGATCATCAACCACGTTTCCACCGCATTAAAAAATGGCACAAAGTGTGATTGATTCGCTACTCTCCTTCAATGATGCCCCACTGTGCAAACAGTCTTTGTTTTTTTTAATGTATTAAAAGCTTTAAGGCATTCTCTTGAAAGGCACGGCCTTTTTCTGGGTTGTGTTAGGAAACATCCATGGACTATGAAGCTCAGGTACTGGCCAAATGGTCGCGCAGTATCCGCGTACTCTGTAGCTGTGTAAGGACGGCCTTGAGTTGAGCGATTGTACACTTTCTATTTCAAGATCCCATGTTGATATCAACAGATCACAAAAGTAAAGGACCGATCAAAAAGGACCTGTGGGTAACTCTTAGTGGACGCATTTCAACGTGCTACTCATTCTATCTACTGTATTAGCACACAAAGGCCCCTTTACCAACATACGATACCACGAAAAAAAAATACCTTGGATAACGTCAATGTCTAAATTTATGGTGGTTCCAATATTGATATGATTAATGGGGGGCAACCATGTTTACACAGGGTTATGTCAGACTACTTTTCAGCTGGCACATCCCATTACTCCTCTACACAGACGTGCATCAGATAAGAGCCTGACAGTTACACAGTCCCCTCAGTAATTAGCAGCACAAGAAGAAACCCAGGATCAATGCCTTTTCCATTGGAGGGATTCAGGCAAATGAAGATCAATATGGGAATGGGAGGGGAGGGGACGGGACAGCAAGAGTTACACACCTTTTTAAACGCAGGAGGGGAAAACCCCCCCCCCAAAAAACGAGCTGCAGATGTGACACGATGATTATTTGCGCGTTAGATTGATTTCTTGTTACCGTGTTAACGTTCTCTTGCACTTCTCAGTTCACACAGTAAATGAGTACCGCGGGCCCCAGAACAGGGCAGGCATCGAAGCATTCACCAAATCCAGTTGGATGTCAGTAACATTCTCCATTTAAAATGTATGAAGAGGAAGCTCAGGATCAGAGTAACGTTTGCCTGTTGCGTCGTACGACTCCATGAATACGTAGGGGGAGTTTTTAGCTCAGTAATTTAGACTGTAAAACTGCAAGGTTATTCTAAGTTTGTGTGAGCCCCTGAAAGTCAGGAAGTGAAGAGTGTTTCCATTCTATCCCTGCTGATGTAATGATAAAACCACTGAGGCGTTTCATTACTGCCACGCCACTTGGCGCTTTAATGTCATTGACACTCCAACAACCTTTACAGTATCCATCTCACAGCATCTCAAATACTGATGCTCCCCTGTCCTCTCGCTGTGCGGGGGTTTCTATTGGCCGGGAGTAAATAAATGGGTTTTTCTAGGCTAGGCACTTCGAATGGATTTGCTTGCTCAAACAATTTGCCCTTGCTCAGCACTTACTAAATGACTCTGCAACCATTGATCCATTGACATGGTATGTTATCTTGCATTTATTTGATTTTTCTTCTTCTTTTCTTAAGTATTACTGTAACGCTTGGCCTAAACTTTGCCAACTCCTCAGGGCTGAACGTCAGCGAGATGTGCCTTTTCAACCTTGTCTCATAAGAAATGTGTTGGGAAAAAAAAACAACAACTGCATGGTCACAAGTTGAGTGAAAGCAGGAAGTATGGTAAGTTTTTCATATTACAAAGTCAACACAGAAGTTTTCTCTGAAGAAATTTTGCAGTCCATCTTATGCCTGGGCGATAAAACAATAGCTATAGACTAGCTAGACAAAATCCTCCGTTAGGCATTGTGCATTTGCTATTTTGTGATTGTTTGTTTCAGAATGGAAATTAAGCCTTCCGGTATTGGATTTTGAAATTTAGTTTTTCAGCTCTACGCTATAATGACCTTTAAAAGGCTTTAAAGATTTTAAAGTGCTCAATTCACTTAGGGTTCTACTTCAATCTATCTATTCCTATCGCGGTCCATCTGTGCCAGGCCTAAGCAACATCAACAGACTGTGAAATAAGGGCACAGGCTAAACACTCAATTACCAATCTGTGACTTCCTGGGCGTGTCTAACCAAGTGTGTAGGCAGGTCATTTCAAATGGGTTCAGTGCTGATGCTTCCTTTACGGAAGTCCTGCTTGTTTTTATATCTGTTATGTTTCAGGCCTAATGGAGTCAGCTCAGACAGTGCTGGGAGTAATACTTCCCCTTAAAACACACTTTCATACATTAGTTGACACACTGTTATGGAAAATTAACAGGACCATCCTTTTTGTCATCCAAACACAAAACATTATCTTAACTTGCTAAATACAGGCCTCTTTTCTTCGCTCTTCATCCAGTCAGTAAAACTTGCAGAGTGAGGGAATTATAGTTTGAGGCCTGGGTTTGCCTTTTTTGTTTGAACAATTCCACAACCTCCAATGTAAAAAACAAACAAACTAAAACACAAAGCAGTGTAGTGCATCATTTTCCCCTAAGAGCCTGTCCTTTCTGTAAATCCACAATGTGACACTCATCCATAATTCATGCATACATTTATGTGTATGTGACAGGAATATATAAAAACAGGGAAAAACCCTATAGGCATAAACTATAAACAAGTGATTAACCTCTCCCTGGAAACTTGAATCAGAAAAAAAACAACCTCAGAGAGGAAAGAAGTTGTCTGAAGAAATGAAGGTGGAGGAGGTGAAGGAATAGAGAATGGTCACATACAGTGTGTGATACAGCACCCAAAAAGGTCCTGTGAAAAATTGGCAATAATTGGCTCCC
Organism: Brotula barbata; assembly: GCA_900303265.1. Classification (NCBI taxonomy): domain Eukaryota; kingdom Metazoa; phylum Chordata; class Actinopteri; order Ophidiiformes; family Ophidiidae; genus Brotula; species Brotula barbata. Next base: position 20,327 of record OMNV01008427.1, read on the forward strand.
AGTCCAGACTGGGCCAAGCTGTATCAGCAAGAGGAATGATCTTTGATCTGGAGGTTAAAACATCTCACAGTCAGCAATGCAAGAAGTAAGAATACCATTAGGAGCTGAATTCACGAGCCGATGTGAGACGTGTTCCCTCTTAGACTGTTAAAAAGGTGAAGGACTTTGAGACAGACTTTCTATTGAAGCTGTGAGAAAGATCAGACTGTACTTAAGACGACTGTGAGAACTCCATTAACACCAAGGAAGGTTGTCTATATTTAAAGAATCGGTCTTTAGTGCAGATATCTTTGCATAAAAAGGGACAAAATAAATGAAAAGAGGGAAAAGATGTTGTTTGTTCGGGGCAAACTAACACTGTGTTGTCATGCGCATCTATTGCTCCATCTGCAGCTGTACATGTTTGTTTCAATCACAAGCAGCCATAATGTGGGCGTAACAAACAACTCAAGTGCATTACGCCTTAAATGTGAACTTGCCACCCACATATAACATTGAACAACCGTTAATGGCAATAAAGTAAACATTATTCCTACACATGCCCTACGAAACCTCATTAAGCCTCATCTCCACAAATATGACAGTCTTAAAATGAGATGCATGTTATTATAATACTTTTTTTTTAACAAAAACTCAAAAATACAAATTTCAAAATTCAACTAATAATAGTGGTAATGATAAATAAGTTAAAATTAGCCATTAGGAGGAACTAAATGTAGGCTGTGGTAAAGCAGCTTCGAAATGTGTCTATTTTTATAGTAGCAGTATTTTGTATTATTTATATTTTATCCCATTTACGCCACTGGTGTATCAATCAAACTGGAGTGTTATCGTCTCTAACGCTCCTGCATCCAGGATGCGCAGCAATGAAATTTAAGCTCTTTTTTGCAGAGCCGACACTGCTTTATCTTTTTGTTTTTATTTGTAATGTCCTCAGAAATGGATGCTTCTGGCTTTTTTGTTGCTCTAACCCTCACCTTAAGTGCCGTTACCTTCCACCAAATTGTTGAATTTACCTCTTCCGACTATATGGAGGGCTGCAGTTTGGGGTCATATTGCCCATTGCGGAGCACGTGAGCGGTTGCCGTTAATGCGATCCTTTGCACTTCTGAGGCCATATGGCCTCTTAAGTCTTTTGTCGATTGCGCCAATAGCACAGGGACAACTGCAGTCTTGGTGTTCCATACAGTACTTACATAGCGTACATACAGTATTTTCTCACCTTTTCAGCCTCTATGAGTGTGATGTTATTGTCACCTTGGCACCAGGCATCGCTTGGTCCCAGGATGCATCGCTAATGATGATGATGATGCATTTTTCAGAGCTATCACACGATTCTATCTATAAAACATACTGACCTACATTTTTTACAAGAACAAATGAATACTGGTTTATTAAAACCCAACCACTAAATACGGCATCCCCAGTCCAGGGCAGAGAAAGATCAGAGGACAGCACAGTGAGCCTGGAGCTCCACCCCACAAAACTCCTCAGATATAATTACTATCAGCTGGCCTTCCACTGACCATACGAGGTCAATTCTGTGACATCCTCTTCAAAGGGAGCCGCCCCGTTATGACTGTCAATCACGAAAAGCTGCTTTGATGCTTCTTTAGCCCACATCCAGCCACTTTGAGGAATTCCAAGTGTTGTCACTGACTGGCCTAAAGGGGCTGATGAATCATGAAACACAAGCTGCACAATGTTCACATGGCAGCGAGCGCACTTTAATCATGTAAATATATGTAGCGTGATAAATAATGACTCGTGATGAATCCACTCGAGCAGCACAGGCGTGTGAGGGTTGTTTTGTTTAGACGGAGACGGCTTACCCTGAACACCTAGTCAGCAGGTGGAGCTAAAATGCTGTGGATAGGGAGTGTGTGCTGTATTTACACTAGACCAGAGAGCAGCACATGCATGGAAACACACTCCCTTCTGCCAAGGTCAACTTCCAACATCATTAATTATCACTTTATTATATTTGCCAGGAGGCCTTGGTAAAGACACACCATAGCTTAGATGGGCGTGAATATGATGAGGATCTGAACAGTGATGGAGAATTGGATCCATTTGAAAAGCGTATCAGATTTTAGAACGCTTTTCTCCTGTATTTCGCCACGAGCTCTGGAAAATGAGTATTTGCCAATGTCAGGCACACTTCTAAAGCTCTCTTTGATGCTTATCTTCGGCCTTGACTTCACTCACTGGTTGAAAGTTACTCCAAGCTACAGCCATGAAATGAATCTTACAAATCAAATAACTAACATTGTCCACGAATGGAAGAAAAGCACCAAGGCTGCATCAAGCTATGGTCCAACTTTCAGCAGGTTGTGCAAAAAAAAAAAATCCCAAAACACTATCATACTACAACACAAAGCCATAGCCAGATGCCTTTACACCGTTGGCAGCAGTACAAATGAACACAGTTGGGATGTCCTTATCAATTAAATATTTATACTTGAGCCCATTTCTGCCTGCTCCCTGTGGAGGATTTGGATGGACAGCAGAGTGAATGTGTGTTTATATCTGTTCAGTGAACACTTAGGGGTTGTAGTGTCTGCCTGAGGGGACAGGTTCACAGCACAGGAGAGGGATCTGCCAGTTCTGATCAGAAATAGAGCAAACAGAATGAACCCAACTCACACTCATATCTGAACAGTGTGTTTAAATGTTGGTCATGACCACAGAATTTTGATATGAGTATACATCGATGACCTCATCATATTGTTCATTTCATTACATATTGTATACTTATATATGATATGATTACATTCTATTTTAAAATATAACATGATTAGTTTAAATCGATTACTGCCAGGATTTTATTCTCTTCACATGACAAAACTTTTGAGTTTCTTAATGCAACAGGACATTTTTCACCCTAATTGACAGTAAACAAGGTCATCTTGTGGTGAGCGCCGCACACAGAGTGTGTCTGATAATAGAAAAAGAAGAGTACGGTTAAACCGCTTCTCGTGCTGCATATTCTTTATTTACTATTTAGATTTCTCCTCAAATTTTCCCAGTAATATCTTTTCTTTTTTTCTTTCTTTTTTAAATTCAGAAAATAATTACCCTTAGCCACAATATGACTGCAGTAAGTGGCAGATTTTTCAGTGATAGAATAAATACGATATCATACTATGAATGTTTTTGGGTTTTTTTTGAAATAGTTGCTGATACTGTGTTGTTACTTTTAACAGTGCAAAAATAAGATAAAACATCTTCAGTGGAGACAACACTTAAAGCGAGCATTGTTTTTATTATTTTTATCCTCCCTCATCTCTATAGAGTAACATTGTAGGGATCGCATGTGGAACGTTATCGAAGTTCCAAAGCCTGACATTGAGACCTACAGAGATGCATGCAGCAGTAGAAAGAGATAGGTAGTAGACTGCTCTCAAAGCTTTACATCTGTAAACATTTGGAGCCCTGTTTAGACAATTTATGAGGCACGGTCTGTGCACTACGTCCATCTACATTTTTCATGCACAGTGACCTGCAGAGTGCGAAGTGGTAGTATTTAGGCTCCTAATTAATCGTAGGCATGTTTTGGGCCCAACATAAACTGAACCAATCAGAGCATCACCGGGCAGGTGTGCTTGAATGTTGCTCATTGCTGTTTTGATGATGGGGACTTGGCGTAACAGGGCAAAGAGATTCTCTACCCATGAAACAGATTTGTTTTTATGCTCTTACATGGAGGTTTCACTTCAAAATGCAACACTTGGTTAGACCCACAAAGTATAAGGATCAAATCAAAGTGTTCTCCTGTCTTGGCTTAATATGTACAGTATACAACCATATTCCATATAATCCTACCCCTAAATTTAAATTTTACCCTAAAAAGGTTTTGGTAAATGCAGGCCACAAACAGCATTGGAGATTCAGAAATGACACAGTTGGACAATCAAAAAAGGATGGGCTTTTAGGGAGGAGACCTTAAAGTGACAGAACCTTAGATAACCTGTTTTTATTCCGTCTGCACACCAGCGCCTCAGGGCTGAAATAGACCAGAGTGTTTTTTGTACATTAAAGAATTGAAAAGTTCAAAACAGACCCCAAATTGAAATTCTAAATGAAAAGAATAACAAGTAATCCCCTTTAACCCTGGCTCTTTTTAATGACTGTTTAATATTAGTAATGCAGGCTGATAGTAAAGTAGAAAGGTTTTGTGGGTATTTGAAAAGTTAAATGAATTTAATACGGAGATCAATTCAAATCAAAATTTGTGAAACCGTAAAAGAGAGGATGTGAAGGTTGTTTGAACGTTATCTCCATTCGTTTTTAACGGGAAATTAAAAACAAAAACTTAATCAACGGTATTTAAACACATTTATTATAAAGTAAGAGTATTATTAATGATTATGAGTGGCAATTATGACAAAAAAGGGACAAATAATGATATTAGAATTGCAAATCTATGAATAATAGGAAAAATCTGTATCCATTTTTGAATGTTGTGTGAGTATTTTAACGGAGTAGTGACATTTTTATATGAAAGGTGAATGTTTTAAGATTTTATTCATTCATACTAATAGGGTTATGGAATATTGGAAAATTAGAAAAATTAATTAAGGACAAAAGATCTGCAAAAATTAGTCCAACCATGTTCCAAATAAGCTAAACATTTCTAACTATGCTTGAGATGATAGTTTGAAGTAGATAAAGGACAAATATAAGGTTGCCATGTAGTCACCCCCAGCTTCTAAATATCTGAAATTTGTGTCAGTCTTGCAGCATTTTATAAGGATGATGACCCACCTATGAAGTTGAGGTAGCCTTCTCCGCCCAGACCATGAGTGAGGAGGCGCATCATCTTATGCAGCTGTAGTCCACGGTCAATGACGGGTGTCATGGGAATCAGGAAGCTCATGTTGGTGTACATCTCTTTGTCCATTAACCAGAAGGCCAGAGACTTATCTCCAACCAGAGCCTGACAGGGTAGTTAAGGGTCCATTAACCACGACAAAATAAAACCACACTGATGCTCCCATGTAGGATTATGTGGACCTACCTGGTCATGGCTTTCTGCATAGGCTATGCATTTCTCTCCATAGCGTCTGTTGGTCAGTGTGTGGACAATATCGCCCATGTTCCAGTCCTCATCCTTGAACTCCTTCATGATCTAGTCAGTGACAGAGAGGGGTTATTCAGACAAGGTATGACAGATGTCTGAGCTGAGAGATCCATTTGGGGTCTGACTAATGTCTAAAGCTCAGTATTATGTTCTGGCTCTGCAGTTGCCAGGCTTTCTACCTTTCCTAAGTTTTCTCTGGGTTACACTTCTTTCTCAGATCAATCTCTGTTTTGACATCTCTATATCCCCACCATGAGTTATGTCCACCTTTGAATGGCGGTAATGGAGTTTTTAATAACTTCACTACAGCCCCTGGGTAGTAAGGCATCAGCTTTCCCCACCTGAGATGGGCAAGGTCAGAGCCTTTCATCCAAATGGAAGGATTCAACAATAAATTCAACCGTGGAATCAATGCTCTGCCGCTGGCCTGCCTACATGCACACATACAGCCACAGAGTTACTTTCAGAGATCAGAAGTAAACACTGGCCACCAAAACATCTCAAGTACATCTTCCCACACAGGGCTGCTATGGTCACATCAGCTCGTCCTAATAAGTCAAACTAGCACAGACAAATGAAAGCGCAGGACAGAGGAAAGAAAGCAGAAGTGCAGCAGAGGAAACACACACTGTTTAATTAATGAGAGAGTCGACAGAAAGTCACAAGTTAGGGGCAAGTTAGGCCAGTGATTTTTCAAAATTTAAATTCATCCTTTTTCTCACGTCGCAGGGATAAGAGTTAAACAGACAGACATTCTTGCCTGCAAAATCTCTACACTGCAGGTTACCTAAGATTTTAAAAACCTATCTTTGTTAAAGGGTAACTAAGAATGTTAAACAATGAGGTTTGAGCCCAAACTAAAAAATCCCACATTTTTTCAATTTGTTCAATATATATATATCGAACAAATCAATATGATATATTGATGAATCCAGTCATATTCCTGTTCTTTGTTTCTCCAAGGATCCAATCTACAGACTAAGCCGCGACTGGTGACCTGGGAAGTGAACACCAACTATCGTCCTGACCTTGTTCTGATGTAAAATTGCCGGAGTATCCCTTTAAGTATGCCCTCACAAAAACCTTGGTGATAGACTGTCTGATTGGTGGGTGCTGGCGAGCCCGTCTCACTGACAGGCCGATTCCACTCAGCCGAATTGGCTGTGACAGCTGATTGACATGTCAGGAAACCTTTATATGACTCTACACAGCCATAATCCTCCGAGTAAAGAGAGTAAATTGTGCCGATCAATATGTCCACGATGAACTGGCTGGTCCACCTAAATAGAGGTTATCCACTTGTAAACACCTCCATTTGTTCACATTCACCCCTCATCACGCTGACTTGTGTGGGCATATTAGTGATGTCAAATCTACAAGGAAACCTCAGCAAGGCACTTATCATCTACATGTACTACAAAATTGCATATCTTTTATCTGCACTGCATAGCCTGAGATTCTGAAGCTGAGCCCAGATGGCTTGATTTAAGTGATCAGACTCCTGCTGCCTGAAAAGGCGTCATCTCCAGTGTGTAACAAAGATGGAGAACCGGAGTTACACGAGAGAGAAAACCAGAGCTCCGGCATGGGGTTCAGGTAGTAAAGTGAAGCTTCTATATGGAAAGGGGCTCAAACTGATCAACCAACAACAAAAGCGGAAACTCTTATTATACCGTAGCTACAAAAATTCAAAAGTTTAAAACTACTCCATCGTGTTTCAGCAGCGTCTGCCTTCATCAGGGAGAGACTAGTAGTCATATAACTTCAGTGAATCATCGTCTTTTAAATATTTGTACCTATAACAAATGTCCAAAATGAAGGTAAAACAGGTGATTAAACAACAGTTTCATGGTAAACAAAATATGAAGAAAACAACGTCAATCAACAACAACAAGATTAAAATAAGCGACTAATAAATGAAACAGAAAAACAAACAGTGCACATGGTGGCAAACAGCTGAGGTCAATAGTCAATCTTAGACACAATAATGAACAAAAATGTTTACATGATCTGCCTTCTGTAGTGGTTCATTTACAGTCCAGTTTACATAAAAGACCTCAGGCAGATCAATTTGACTCGACTCATCAATTCCTTGTGCATGCAGCAGTCCCTGAAATGCTTGAATACCCAAAATTTGCATGACTTTAGCTCATTCATCAAAACAAATGCATGAGTCTATTGCAACTAAACATGGTTCACGTGAAAAAAACAAAAAACAAAAAAAAAAACACCATTCAACCTGATGGTGCCGCTATAGCAACAGTTCATTTTTGGCGATAGTTTTGGAGCTGGGGATGGTGTAGTGGCGATAGTTCAGCCTTGGCGGAGGTATGTGGTCCCTGAGTGCCTCATTGTCTCATTTTGAACATTTTAACACAAGGGAAATATTATGCGTTCACATTTCATTCTAATCTCCTTTGCTAGGTTGTGTTTTGGACAATAATACAAATCTAGCCGACATTAAAATGGCCCTAAACTCTGACTTCAATTTTTGCCTGGCCAAAAAAAAAAAAAAGGGGTTCTGCAGAATAAAAATCCCAGAGCCCATCCACACCGCCAAAATCACATTCACATCCAACATACAATCAGACATTTTACGCTTCCTTATGAATCATTACAATTCAATTCAACCGCAAAAGTGGTCTGGGAGCAATTAATCTGGCAGTGGGACTGTCGGAGCGGAGACAGGAGTGACTGGGTTGATGACTTCCCTACCACCGGCTCACCCGCATCAACCCCAACCAGCCAAGCTGGCTGGCACCACTGACACTCCACTTCATCAATGATAATGAGCAGTGCACAAATCTTACTTTACAAGCCTGCTGTCAGGAGCCAACCAGAGTGCCCAGATTAATTAGGCAGAGCCAGAAATAAAAAAAAAAAAGAGAGAGAGAGAGAGAGAGAAAGAGAGAGCTGTGTGGGATGAGGTCATCTCACTGCCACTGCCATCCTGTGAGTGATTCAAGAGTCTCTCTAACACCAACATACACTCCTGCAGTTGCAGGAGGACTCGGAGGCAGAGGACCATTTAGCGTAAACCACCCGCTTTACATTTGGCAACTGCTGTGCTCATCCTACCTCTTCTATCTTTGCAAACACATCCACAATGTTTTTTTGTTGCTATGGGGACATCTGCTCTTCACACATATAGTGCCATCATCAGAGGTGAGCAGCAAGAGAAGGTGTGTAACACCCAATCCCACGGATCAAGCTAATACCACCCTATCTTCATATTTTCACTGTTTTGGAAATTAATGAACTTTCTGCCCACGCAAATGTCTTTGCCCGGGGCTTTACTCGATTGAAAGGCACTCCCAGCTCACCTTACATTTTTCCTGTAATAAACCATGCCAAAGAAGCTTGCATGCTCTAAATCCTGCACTGCCAGTTAACACAATGCAAGTCAGGCCTCAGAGCGCAATTAACTAATAGAATAAAGCAGGATGAAGCCCAGACGGTTTAGAGGAGGCAAACACTGGGCTGAGGCCAGACGAAGAGCATTTAAAGGCTAGCGGAGAAGCCGTCCACATAAACATGTTGCACTATCGCCCATCGCAGACGGATGAAATTTTATTTATCATTTTAAAGTTTCGTTATTGAAAGTTTTGCTCTGGTGGACAACTGAGCCGTGTAGGCTGATATCTTCATTAAATTAAAATGAAGAATGATAAATATGCCGATGATAAATAAAAACAAATCTGCGTGGGTGAGTTTTCATCTATATATTTATTTTCTAATCTATTTGTTGATTTATTTTGTTATCATGTCCCTTACTAAACCTCTGTAGGGTTTCTTGCAACGACAAAACTGACAAAATTGAATGAAGGCATAGTTTTTCCTTTTTCAAAGAATTCTCTCCACCAATTTCTTTAATCCTTGCTGTGGCCGACCACCCTCAACCTCCTTTGCTTCTAATTGTTTCAATTACATCTCAATCCATTGTAGCTGGAGGGAAAAGTGCCTGTTAAATTAGAGGACTTTTGTAATCTTATCCATTAGGAGTGACAGCATTTTATGGTCATAATCAGATCGAATCATCCAAACTTGTGCTGAGCGCCTTATCTGGTTCTCTCATTAGGATATCTTAATTTTTCACAGCCTGTTGGTCTTAACAGCCTTCTGCAGCCAGTAAATGAGTCATATCAATTACTCATGCTGAGGACGAAACACAGCGTGGGGCCCAGCTCAAGGAACTGGGAGCGATACATTCAGGCACACGTGAATCTATAAATACACACAGCTACTTTCTGTGTCCTGCTCCATCTCTTTGTCTTTCTTCCCATTTTGTGCTCTTGCTGTATTTCTGAATACCCG
>OMNV01008427.1:29788-53402 GCA_900303265.1 Brotula barbata
TGTGACAAGAGGCTAGGCTAGCCCTGAGTGCACTTGACTTAGTATACTGCGGCATGTTCGAAAGCATACGAATCCTTCCCTGCAGAGGAATACATGAATTTTGTTGTTCGCTCGCTTCCTCCCAGCTTTAGGATTCACGTGGCATCGTCTCCTTGGGGAGGCCACACATTTAATTGAAAAAATACAACCAGGAGGAATGGAGGAGTATCTAAACAAATATTGCATTGCAAGCAATATTGTTTGAAAAGTAACAGCGGCAACGAAAATCTCCTGAGGCAACTGGAGGATAATCCTGTGAAACCTCTGGGTACTGTAGTCAGGCTGCATCTCAGCGGTACGCCACACAGCTAGAGTCGCTAAGGAAGGTCGTCACTCTCTTGATCTCCGTCTCTCCCTCTTTCTCTTTTCCTGTATCCCTCCTTCCTTCACTCCATTCCTGCTCCTGAGTAAAACCCACCGCTGTGAGAGACAGACTTGATTAACGATGCATAGACGTCCCCCATCGAGAGACACAAGAAAGCTGTAGGGAGGAGGATGCATGCGGTGCCGAGGTCACGTACTCCGTTCTGCTTTTCGCCAAAATATGGGTAAACATAACTTTTATTGTGGGTTAGTGAACAAAAAGGCACAGTTTTACCCAAAATATAACATTACTAGGCATTCTGTAGGTCTTTTTTTCACTCAGTGTGCTCCGTGGAGCTCGATGTATTTTGCATAGCATTGCAAAAGTTTCAAAATTAACTTGTAAATGAAACTATTAACACGGAAATCTGTAGGTTACCAAACATAAAGCGCATATATTTAATATCCTGCTGGATTTAAGACACAAATTTTGGCACATTTCTAGCGTTTTTGTTGTTAGAAAAGCCTGGCAAACACCCTAAACATGAAGACACAGATGGAGACACACACAAACACACACACACTCACACACACACACAACACAAACCAATTCACAGGCATCCATAAAAACCCAGCCAACCAGAACCGACAGACATGTCCCCAGAGACAACCTGCTGTCTGCTTTCCACAAAAGTCTTTTCTCTGAAAAATTGCTGATTTCATAAAAACATTGTGGCACATTGACAATGAATGGGTGACACAGTTACGTAGTCACACTTTGAGCAAACACAGAGAGGGAGAAGATAAATTATGAGTTATGCACTAAGCCCAAGTACAGCAAGTGTATCCCAGTAAACACTGCTTTAAAACGGAGTACACCGGTTCCAACCAGCTTTTCCGAAAATGAACACAGTCTGGCACCAGGATCATCGGAGCACAGATGGTGAGGAAAAACTACATTTTAGATAGAAAAATATATATTAGCCTTTATTTATCACAGGAAGGATTGCTAGGTATGACTACACTTTCCGTCCCTGGACATCATACAGTTACAGACTTTCACACCTGACAGTTGCTCAGTTATAAACACGGTTTTCCCCCTGCAGGCCAATAAGTACTTTCACAAGGGCCATTCTGGTTGAAGTGCCAAGTTAAGGGGGCTTCAACAGTTGTTGTGGAAGGAGGATGGAGATTATTTCATGCTCACATTTTCCCATTCAGTCTCAAGCACTGCTGGTTGATACCAATACTGCCATTATTCAGTCTCATCATGATGTGTCAGTTATGATTTGTTTGGAGACAACTCTATCACTTTGAGCTGTACGATTAAACTTTTAAATGTTTGTATTATTACAGATACCTGTGTAAACTTTTCAAGCTATCTCAATACATAAATAGCCCATTAACCCATTCACATCACCAATATTTATTGACGTACAATGAGTCATTTTTGTACCATGTGATGATAGAAAAAAATGATTACTTTCAACCTTAAAAATCAATAACTCCTCTCATTTTTACATTGCAGTATAGTGGAACACTTACACAAGAAAATGCAATTTTAGCAATTTTTAGTTTACATCAAGGAGAAATCTTTAACGCTACAATTTGTCAGCTCTGCAGTCTGTCCGTTGGACTTAGGGAGTTCGAAATCGCTTCGGTCCAGACAGATCACCAAAAGAGTTCATACCCTTTAAGACTTCACGCTATTAAGACAGATCGGTATGGGAGATTTTAGGCATTTCTGGCATTGTTGGACAAATGCTTCCATGTAACTGCACTGAGAAATGCCTGAAAACTAATGAATGAGTTTGACAGTGTAGGCTAAGAAACGACAAGTGAAAACAACATGATTTAATTGATGTATATTGATGCTGTTACGTCCTGGCTGCAATTTATAGCAATAAAAAGGCCTTAGAGTAATCTGATGTGAGTGTCTCTCTTTTTGTCTTTGCCTGATTAAGTGGTTTCAAATGAACCCCCTAAAGTTTCCTCCTGCTGGTGCTACAAAACAGGAACAGTTTTCTCTCCCGCAGCAATGACAAATCAGTTCTACGGTGTGTTTGAATTAACCTCCATTCCCTCTCCCTTATTTTTGCGGTCACGCATAAGGAATGCCCCAAATACAAAATGCATTAACCCAAACATGCAGTTTGGAGATGCCGTTTTGTCATTTGTCAGGCGCAACACCCGCAGTGCTGCCTGTTAGTAAAGGCGGAGACGCACTGTCTCACTCATTTGTGCTTCACAAATGGACACAAATGCTTAGTGAATATGGCCCTCGGAGAGGTTGCATTGGGGAAAAACGTCAGGTCCCTTTAGAACATCTTACAGGGCAACCTTGTATGTCATAACCCCCAAAGAAAATAACGTACAATCAGAAGAGTTAACTATTGTATGTGCCCATAACATGGTAATAACTGAACCAGCCACTCCATGCTTTTAATTTGAGACACTTCAACTTTCCACATTGAAAGTGTATTCTGACTGGAAAACAGCAAAACATAGAACTTCACCTGTGGCGTGACTGATGGTAACCTTAGAAAAACAAGGCAAACACTGACTCTGACTGTAAGCTCAGGCAGAAAGCTGGTCAAACATGATGCCTACACAACTTGACATTTACCCCACAGCCTTCACTTGTCCCTCTGAAACATAACTTCACCCAACTTAAAAATGAAAATAAGACACAAGACAAAGCCTGAAGAAAGTTTTCTCTATTACTGGAGAGGAAATAAACCGAGACAAAAATAAATGTCAGTGCGCTACTGTATTGGTTATGTACTTTCTATATTTTCTTCTAAGCAACTCAAAGTACACACACCAGGCTATATGAAAGCTGCAGGTTGCTAATGGTGAGTAAAATTACAGCTGTCAAGTAGTGGTGGACTCGCTTTATTAAAACGTTCATCTCCTACTGTGCTCACAACAGCAATGAAGAACTGATTAATCTCACAATTTGCTATGTACTTATAATTGTTAAACAGATCACCTCTCAAATGAAATACTGCAAAATGAATCAATGTGAAGATACAAGACAGGATTTCCAGCAGCTCAGGTGAAAGTGATTTTGTGTGAAAGGGAGATGATCAGACACACACGGTCTTACTTCATGGGGCTACTTTTAAACCTTTTGGAATTAAATGTGCACAAATTTGGGTAAATTTTGATTTATTCTTCGTGGCAATGTTATTGTGCGCCAAGGATATTAGACAGACTAAGCTATCATCATGTTAATTTATGCTATTATCTATTAGCCAGACCAGAAATGTGGTTTTAGGGTAATATTAGCCAGACTATTTGGGCTCTAAGTGGACATATAAAGTCAAAAACTGCACACCATCAGTTTTATTACACTATTTGCAGTACTTTTTGATACAGTACATTCAGTAGCGATATACAGCAAAAACAGGGGGACAACGTATATAATGAAACAACTTAAAAATATCTTTTAACTAGCTTGTGAAGTAGCAAGTTAGCGTAATGTGGATAAATCTTTTGGACAGGAAAGATGTCAAGACAAAGATGTCACACTTTTGGAAGGAGGAGTAAACTTCCCTAATGCTAAAAATCAATCAAAATTGATCAACTGAAATATTTTGATGGCTGCAAACACGGCAATGCAAAGCTTTCTTTACGAACCTTGATGCCTTCTTCTGGACAAAGGGTTCTTTTTTTAAACTGGGGACAAGACTTGCATCAACATTTCTCTTTTCCTTGCGTTTTCTGTTATTGTCCATTCGTGTTTGTTTACTCAAACTGGGTACAACTAGTGTATTGATAATCGTGTTTATAACACACAACAATGTTGTCATGTTACAGGAATGCCTGCATTAATTTTGTAAGGTCAAACTAAATTTATGAAAACGCCTACAAGGATGCACAAAGAATCCGTGAAACATTTACAACAAAAACAGCATGGAAAACTGATATTAACTTTCCTTTTTTTACAGATCAGAATTTAAGATCGTCACTTTGGTGATGGATCAAATTATCCTGCACACTTCCGCCGACATGTGGAGTGGAGGTAGTCGAGCCTGTTGGGACACAATTTGTTGCCGGGAAATAATTAACTTTGATTGTTCAGCGATGAAATTTTCCTGACACATTGAGGAAAATCAACACAGCCTTGAATTCAAAGTGACAAATAACCTTTTGGAGAAACATCAAGGTACCCAAGGACGAGCATTTCAGATGGAATAATGAATCAAAGTGAACGTAAAGGTGACTGTCATGCTGTTCAAGTGCTCCACTTAAGAAAACATCATAAAAGATATTCCAGCCTGGATCAGTGACGACGACCTTCATGTATTATTATTATTATATATTATTATGAAAACTCATATTTCTCAACTTCTGCATTCATAAAAAAACCCCCCAAAAACATCCCGTACAAAGAATTAGTGATTGATCGTCAATAACTCAGCTTTTATTTTCAGTAACAATTGTGTGTTCGCCGTCATTGAATAACAATGTTTGACTGGATAAATAATTACTTTTCCACTTACAAAGCTGGGTGAAATAAGGAGAACGCGATAAACAAACCGGTACTGCAAATTGTTAATCATGTTGTTTGTGTGGATCCCTCCACAGATTCCATTTTCGGTTTAGAAATCACCATGAATATCTGCAGTATTTTATGTTGAACAGTATACTGCTCATTGACAAATACATTTTTTTTTTACCGCTTAAATTATTTCGATAAACAACAGATGCCAGGGTGCAGGATCACCTGGCCAACCACCGAGCAAATCCACTACGGTCAGGGTTGAGTATCTTACTCCAGGCTCAGAAAATTTGGGGGCATCACACTAATATTTGCTCCAACTGCCACCTGACACCTTTGTGACACATCAAAGCTTCTCGACTTCTCCTGCCACAGGCTAAACAGTTGGTCCTGGCAGAAGAGCAGAGTTTTAGCTTCACTCAAAGGTATAATCTGCACCAAAAAAATAAAAAATAAAATAAAAATCACTGCTGCAACCCTCAAACTGATTGGCAATTATATACGATACTTGAAAGGCTGACATGGAGTCATTGTGACAAAATCCTAAATCTTGAATGTGATTTAGCTGAACAATGTCAAAAAGTTTAGGATTGGTTCTCTGACAGCACATTTCCCCTTTAAAACAATGAAACATATCCAGGTTTAATACTGTAATTTAATTTGAAACAATTGAAACAACCTTCTACTTAAGTCTCTATATTGAAAAATAAAAACTGAAAAGCCGGCTGCAGCGAGTGGGAAGAATGGTAAGGAAAAAACACACCTACATAAAATAAGCACCTGTCCCTGTGAGGTTCTGTAGATAAAAAAAGATCATGGTGGATTTGAATACTCATCACGGTTTAGGATCTGGCTGATGCGAGCTACGTGGAGCTGTTTTTGCTGATTTCTGACTCGCCCAAATGAATAGAAGGAGGAAAATGTAGACAAATTTGATCCAACTGGACGAAATCACATACGTATGAACACTACCTAAAGCAATGGTTGACTAGAGCATATAAATGAACTCATATGTTCTGCCTGTGAAGAGAATACGAAGGAGGATTCCCTATTGTCCTAAACAAGAGAAAGGGCCTTCTCCCCCCTGCACTGCCCCCTGGTGGAGGTAGCTTCATAAAGCCTTTAGCTGAGCATCGAGCGCTGCTTCACCAGAAATAATGGCTGCTGGAAACAAAGGGAACCTCCCACGTAAAGGTTGGATTTGACATGAAAGCACAAATACAAGGTGACAAATTTCAGGTGTCCATATTTGTTGATTGGGATAGGGGTTCATCAATCACCCCTAAAAATGGTGTCGCAATGAAGAAGAGACAAGTATTTTTGTATCTTGTATTCTTTTACAAGTACGGCCTCTTCATCATCAACCGCGGTCAAGCTTGCAGTCATTTAGAGAAAACCTGTCAAGCCAGCTGCCACGGAATTTAGCAGCGTGCTAATTTGTTTATCTATGACAGAAAAATTGCTAACGAAATAAAAGCCGTGCCAGCAAAAAAAGGGGTAATTAAGACAAAATATGTCAAATCAAACAAATCAGATAATCAAACATATCAATCTTAAATCACTTGGCCACGGTTTGGACAAAAATTTCAGGCTTGATTTAAGCTCTAATCCCACGGGTAACAAAGGCTCCACTACAGTAATGAAAGAAAGACGAGCCAGAAAGGGACGGCTGTGTGAAAACAAGTAAATCATCTTACCTGGATCCACTTGTCAGGAATGGCCATAGCCAGTCTGTAATCAAAGCCAAGTCCTCCTTCTTCCACTCCTCTGCAGAGAGCAGGCATCCCTGACACATCCTGGGGAGAATTCATACTTATTCATATCATATTTTCCTCTTTGTGTGCACAGCCTTCCCCCAGTAGTCAGCCACCATATTTTCATCTGTATTCCATCTTGCACTTGCATAAAAATCCCATCAATACTACTCTATAACCCACATATGAAGGAACAAAAATCCTTTACTACACACCCAAACAGTGTCATTCCATTTATTTTTGCATTACTTCTTAATTACACCAATGAATACCCAAGTAAGCTACAGCTAAGTAATCAGTGCCTTAATTAATAATAGCTGCGGGCAGTGTCTGTGCAGAGTAAGGGGATGTTCTGTGTGTTTTACCTCTGCGATGGTGATGCAGTCAGGGTAGAGGTTATGAAGAATGTGATTGGCAAGCATCAGGTAAACCAAAGAGTCTTCATCCACATGTAGGCCAAAGTACTCACTGTAGTCCCCTGAGAAGCCATTGCCTGAGGAGTAAACAGACAATTTCACCCAAGCTAAACCAAAACAATCCTCAGCTTTATAGGGGACAGCTCGTCTTGCTGCTACTCTTTTAATTCAAATCTAGGACACATTTCTCTTCCGTGCTGTCATCGAGTCCTCATGATGAACCTATTCTGCTTTATTAAATCAAGGGAAAAAATGTAAGTAGGCAAACTGCCTTATACAATGGTGATCATCACACTGATGAGGGTTAGGGTACGGAGACGTGTTCCCCGGGGCTGGTCTGCTACTACGCATATCTATAAAGTTATGATGTTTCCGGATGTGTTGGTCTGTCTGTTTCTCTGTCATTCAGTTAGCAGGATATCTCCAGAGGTTATGCACAGATTTGACTGAAACTTGGTGTTCCACCTGACAGTGGCACCGTACTAAACACTGTCAGCCTGTATTTTTTTAACCTTAAAATATTCTTTTAAAGTTTTGATTTACCTGCATCCTTTCACATAGGCCACGCCCATTTACGCTTTTAACTTGATTAACCAACGAATTAACTAGAGTTTCTGTCATTTTTTTCTGCCTTCCACAACTCCTGCTACAAATTCTGCACAAAATTTTACAGGTAGAAAATAAAATTTTGAGCCAAATTTGTAGCAGGAGAATAAGAGAATAAGATTTTGATACTCCTTCCTGTTTTGCCACAATTGGCTGCCAAATTTGAGCGGATGTGACTTCTTCCAAAAGTGCTATATATCATAAATTAATGAGTCTGTTTTATACACGTTTGGTGGACATGCATTCAAAAAATTGCGTGCAATCAATTGAGACATTAATTGTCCTGATGGAGGCGGTATAACAACAATAGCTACTGCTCGGTCTTAAAGGAGGTATTACTCTTGAATTACCCTCTGGTTGCCTTTGTGCTTGGTTTTACTGTACCTATTGCAGAGCATGTATATTTTTTGTCTTGATTACACTTCTTGGAACTCCCCACTGATTTTTAACACATCTGTCACTGTCGTTACATGTATAATTTTATTCCATTGTAAATTGCTGTGCTCTTTGTCTCAGTTTTGCGTCGTTCTACAACAAATGTCATTGTCATTATTTTTAAGCAATCCTTTTAACATTAGGCTGGGGACAGCACATTTACATCTTCTCTGTTTAACAATGGTCACTGTTGCCAACAGTAACTGGAGAACACTCCCAATATAGCACCATTACCGTGGAATTAGATGTGTAAAAAAAATTAAAATCTTATCATGTGAATTCACACAGGTATTACTATCATCATCTGTTCTCGGTCCATATCCATAACAGATGGAACTGTCAAAACGGTTTTATGCGCCAGAATCGAATAATCTTTCATACACAATGAAGGTTATTGAGATGATAAATTCATCCAGGATCAATTAGTCCATCGTATCCTATGATGATCATATCCTATAATGGACTAATTGATCCATGCATGAGACTATCAATTAATCCATAATAAGACATGTATGTCTGATTTTTTTCAGTAACATCAATGTCTTAGGCAAAAAAAAAAAAAGTAAAAATGTCAACAAATGCTCTCTTTTTCATCATGAATGAAAGTAATTACATTTTGACTTTTTTGAGTTTTGTCTTCCTGCTGACACAAGTGGAAAAAAATAACCTCCTCGGCACACTTTTTAAATCTGTTCTAGAAATACCCATTTTGCTAACACACATTTTTTTTAACTTTTGAATAAGTATTTACACTCTCTAAAAGCATCACCAAAGTACATGAATTCAAAATGTTCTGTTTATTTCTGCATATATGATCATTTACCGACAGTTTTATTGTGTATCGTCGGTCAAGTCTCAGGTATTTTAAAATCTGTCTTTTTTTATTGACTCTCGTAGAACAACTTCAGTCAATGCATCACAAGTAGACTTGATTGGCTCTTCCCTGTCTAAGCCGTAAAATTCTTCTTCCAATCAGGCAGGATTGCATTTGAAGTGGCACTTCCTAGAAAAACTCCATTCAGCAGGTGTAGCTCTTTTAAAGCAAACGTGCCTTCAGCCAATCAGGTCCCATTATGGTGACTTTTCTGCCCATGAAACCGTATCTTTTCAGGAAATTGCAAAACTGAGTCACTTCAAAATGTTTTCCAGATTTGGCGGGCGAGTAGAAAATAACTGGATCAAAAGGCCATTGGTAAAATCATGATCTTATTTTGTTTCACGGAAATGAGTAGATGATGAGTTTTGGTGAACTTTGGCAGGCAGTGCCAAAGTTCTTTGAAGATGCCTTTGAGTGTGTCAGTCCTCAAACAAACTCCAGTTTTGCACATTATACTGTGGGTGTTCCGAGCAGAGGGAGACAATTTTAAGATTTAAAATGTATTCATTTGATAGGGATGGCACATATCTGTACTCCTTTGGCTGATGTTGAGATGAAGAAAATTGATCAACATTTACAACTATTTACAATATACTGCACATACAGTTCATATTGTTAATCTATACAAAAACAACACGCTGTATTGTATTTAAACAACCGTATTCGCACATCCACTGTTCTGTCTTATATTAAACAAAGGAAGCATTTGGGAGAAAAAGAAGGGACATACATGCTAGTAGAGAAAAGTTAAGAGAAACACAGAAATCGAGGACACTCCAACTTAAAAAGACATCTACAGTCACAGCGAGTGAGTGAGCTATTGCAGAAAATTGTCTCGTTTCAAGAATTGTCATGTCGATGTTAGCTTGTAAAAATATAGCTGCCTCCTACCTCGCTAGCCTGTGTTAGCAGCATTGTCACATGCACATTCAAATCACCACAACAGAGCCTAATGGTGTCTAGATACAAATGAGCCCAAGTCCCCAGGCGACACAACGAATTTGCATGCGAACCCTAACAGCTTTGATGTGACAAAAACAGCAAGATGACCATCAAAACAACAATAGTTGATAAACCTTTAATGAACACACAAATGAATGAAATGTGAACTGACTAAAAAGTGACTTGGCTTCCTGGTGGCTAAATTATAATAAAAATTACAGCATAATGAATACAAAAAAAATATTAAAACTAAAATATTTTTTTCTTGGGAGAGTCAGACGACAGCAAAGAAATAGATTTTTGTCTCTTAATGGGATCTGAAATGGTTTGAATTACAGTTGACTAAAATATCAAGAGATAAAATGAGACAATATCTGAGTAACTAATACTAAAACTAATATGAAAATTAACACTGGTCTTCATACAGACATTCCAGTCCTTATGTACACAGTTGTTAAAATGTCAAAATGTGCGATGTATTTATAGCTGCCTTACCGATGCCATGGTGATGATACAGCATCGACGTAATGCCATCAAACCTGAAGCCATCAAAGTGGTACTCCTCCATCCACCAGCGCAGGTTGGACAGAAGAAAGCGCAGCACCTCCCAGCTAGAGAAAACACACACATCCACAGAGACAGAAGGAGAGATAAACAAGAAGAGCTGTGAATTATTCAAACTCATTGTGCAGGTTCAGCAGCGGTGATTAATTTTCAATGCTAGAAGACATTGGCATATTGATAAGTTCCATTATGTTGCAGATGGAGAGTCAGTGTTTTCATTAATAACATTATAAAGGGAGCTATCTGTGATGTGTCCAGTTATCAGGGCTGTCAGGATGAGAAATCAGCGCCATACAGAACCAAGGTCCCTGATTTCAATCAGACCTCTCCCATGACTGTTCTGCACATGGTCACTGTATGTACGTCCTGGACCATCCCTGTGTATTTACAGAAGCTGATAGGATTTCATGCTACACCTGGGTAAACAAATACCACGCGAGGGAATCCAGTTTCCTCTCTTCAGGAACGTGATCAGTCATAGCCTTCTTCTCGTTTTGACCTCCATCTCTAACGAATGACTGGATGTTCTATCCTACAGGCAAAGGGCAACTATAACGTAAAAAGAAGGAACAGCAAAGCTATCTGCATGTGAAAGTGTAGCTGGGAGATTTGTTTTGTGGCCCATGGCAGATTACAAAGACATGTAAAATGCTGTCTCGCCTGTTGGCTGGACTGTGCTGGGGGAGGCTTCCATAAAACGCACAGTCCCCATTGCTGAGGTAGCTGAGAGACGGAGGAATCAAATGGTTATGAGCTTCACATCACATCACATCACGCTGCACCGTTCAATGTCACGTTGCCAAGGAAACCGAAGTTAAAACATAAAGATTTGGTTTCTCTATGCAGTGTGTGTGTAATAAGCAAAAAAAAAAAGAAATATTGAACTAAATATATATAGGCCACAGCAAAAACAAAACCGATTAAATCTGGCTGGCTCTGCTTTATCTGAAATATGAAGTTGTATATCTGTATCTCTCGGTGCATTGCGCTGCGGCCGTAATTTCAGAAATATAGAAGGTGCAAGTCGGCCTGCCCCAAAGCCAAAGAAGAAAAATGTGACCAGACATCATAAAAGTAGTAAAAAAATAATTTTTGTAATTCTTTTTGTAAAGTGCACTATGTTCTAGCATTGAGAATTGTTTTACTTACTTACTGCAGAGATTTCTCTGTGGGATTTCAAAGGAATCAGTGGATTTTATCTGTGCACGTTTCATATAAAGCACATCACACATCCTACAAAAAATATGTACAAATTCAAAAATTGATCCGCTGCACCATGTGATTATCAGAGAATTAAGAGAGTCATCAGTTGTTTTAATTATATAGCTTTTTGGGCCAGAACCTGAATCTTAAGAGTGATATGCTGGCAAATTTATAACATCTAATGATTTTCAGGAAAAACAACTAGTTGGAGCACATTTGGTGTTCACTGAGTCGCAGATTCATGTTCAACATTTCCTAGTTTGGGTTTGTAAATTCATAGTGAAACATCACATAAAAAAAAATTGCGCTTCCAGTCTTTTGTATTATGATAGTGATGTTTGATGTGACGTGTGATACTATGATAGTCTGGCAAATGTTGTTGTTAGTGTTACTGGGAAGAAGGTATGTGCTCCTTATCTGATATATGCTTTCTGGCCTTTTGTCAGTTTGTGACTGTTGGGACTGTGAAATGATTGCACATCCCATTGAAATGCAGTGTGCGTGACAGCAACAACAACAAAATATTTTGAACAGATCAAGAGTGCATCTCCTGATTGCACAAATACCCATTTTCTGAGGATTATATATGTCATTATTGTGGTTATTGATGAAATTACAGATTTTTAAAACACATTTAAATGTATTTCAAGCTTGGACTCTCAGGATTGGGGAAGCCCAGCACCATCGGACAGGTGTGAAGCTACATGTTATGGTGGCGTTTCCTCCTTCCCTTGAGGAGGAGCACGAGGGAGCCTGTATGATCTGATATAGCAGCCTGGCTGGGTGGTCACACAGCCCTTTGATAAATAGATTAGGTCCTCCACTCCACTGTGCAGAGCCAACAAAGGCTCAGACACAATGTATTCTCACGGGACAGAGATAATAGCCAGTGAGAGCCAGAGGCCTGAGATGAAACCATACTGCCACATTAGGACCCACAACGCCATTCATCATCAAGTCCAATTACAGTGTGAAAGTTAGATCTCTATACCCGATGCAATACACTGCTTATCTACGTAGTTAAATGAAGTTATCATTTGGTGTGTGGCGTTAATAGAAAAGCAAATTATACCTCACACTGTCCTAATGTTAAACCTCTCCAATGACAGCATCGACCTTTTAGGCAGACCTAATAAAGTAAAACTTTAATAGTGCTGCTTGGGAAGTAAGATAAGAGCGGTGTCCCAAATGCATACTAAATAGTCATTCTAACAGTGTTATTTTTTACTTTTAAGAGCCTATAGTGTGTTTACATACACCTTATATAGCTGAGTTTTGTAAAAATTCAGCACACTATGCAGAGTCACTATGCGCATTAGAGGCAGTATGTTTTTGAATGTGGTCATTATAGACACCGTTATCCCACAATGCAATGCACAGTGGAAAAAGAGGAGCTATTGACAATAAAAAATATTTCTAAAAATGGCAGACAGCTCACTGGGTTCCTTGGATGATTGGATGATTTATAAATACAAATCTATATGATTCAATATAAATAAACAAAAGTTCAAATGTGTTTTTTTTACAGCACCCCTTTGTGTATTTTTCATATCTGTATCCATGTCACATAAAACATATCGGTTAATAATATGTCCACTTTACACAAGTGCTGGTTAACAAGCTGGATAGGTAATGTTACTAATATAATATCTACAGTGACAAATAATGAAAAAACTTGTTGCCTGTCCTGTCAGCCAATATGGTAATAAGTCTGTGAGTGAACATTTTTGGAGTGTTAAGTATCTTAAGTTAGAGTTTTTTTCTCTCATGATTGACATCTCAGTAGTAGTAGGGGGCAGCAGGTTGGAGAATAATCACTCCCATAATTCCAAGCAAAAGGCAACATCAAAAGCTGAAAAAAGAACAAAAAACAAAGAGAGGTGATGTCACTCGTTCATATTCCTGAACAGATCAATGTGATTAGGAGCATAAAAAGATCATAAAAATGATTAAGGATTAACAGCCAAGAGAAAAAACTAATCACGAAGACACTTGCAAAGGATTTGACAAGGAGGTGAGTCAAACTTTGGAACAACCGTTCAATGACAATGTTCGTTGATGCCTTCCACTGAAAGACATTTTTTTTCTTTTTAAACTGTAGACACAAGAGTAGTGCATTCTCTGGTTTTCTCCCGTTTCCTTCTGTATGTTTGTTTATTCACCCAAACTGGGTTCCCCTAGCTGGGGTAGCCTTGGCAACACGTCCTCATATGTCACTTAAAGTCGATGACATTGTCAACAAGCGATACAGGACACCTGCATCATTTTCCTGGGAATGTCAAGTCAGACACAAATGAAAATAGGTGTGAACATTTTAAAAAAACAGTCCGATGGTTTTTACTACAAATACGCCATAGAAAACAGTGTTCAGTTTTGAAGAGAAAATGATGGCCACTTTAAAACTTTCAGGTTGTATTTAATAGAGCATTAAGTCGACGCGCAACATCCTGCACGCATCCATTTTGTAAATAGTGCAGTATATCTTGGAGACACAGGTAAGGAAATCTATCATTTTGCTGGTGCTTTACCAGCTTTACTCAGACACTACAAGTCATTCCATGATATCATTTCTCTTCAAATTGGCTTTGTCTACTTCACCGAAGAAGAGACTTCTTATCAGCTCGTTTCCACTCCCTTGCTTTAAATAAACGTTAAAACATTTAAGCTCGGGCACACTCATAACAAGTGCCTCAACGTGCTGCATCGCTTTAAATTTTGCATAACGGGTCAAGGGAACTTGTCATCGCGGCAGGGAGAAAGATTTAAGTCTCTGTTTTCGCAACATCACAACTAAGCTGCAGATAAGACCAAATAAATTTAAGACGCTGACAGGTCATTTCACCAAAAGTGTGATGCTCAAACAACAAAGCCCGACAGCCTGATGGATGGTGTGCATTTGTTGGACCAAAAGGACAAATAAGGTGCCTCATTTAATGTGTTTCAAACTTTTCTCCGATGCATGAAGGTAATGGCGCATCCAAACCTGAGTGACTGACATAATGACACACGCAGTAAATTCAATTTTCTTCGGACGCTTATTTATTGATTTAATCATTGATTTGTTAAATCAGATTTCAGGCATGGGCACAGACACTTGGTACATTATTATAAACTAAAAAAAAAAAACTGACTACAATGAGTTTCATAAAAATACAATGGAAAACTGTGTGTTCAGTTTAGAATTGTTTTTAAACAACAAAAGCTGATGGTTATTATCTGAATAATCGTGTGAAAATAACAGACATAAATCTGGTTTCACATATTGTTCTAGTAATTTTCTACTATCTGTCAGATGGTTTTGGGGCTGAGGCTCATGGAACGTACAGAGCGGCTCCGTTCCTGCCCAATGGCTCCGTGCAGCACCAAGTGGAGGCACTGCAGGCAGCTACAACCAGCAGACATGCACACCTACAGCTAAGTTGTTCAGCTAAGTTGAACTCATTAGCCCAGGCTCACCAGAGGGGAAAAACAGATTTCCCCTGCTGTGTGGCTTCCTGAGTTGGAGAAGTAACTTCTAAGTACTAAATACAGAAATGACCGACTTTTGCCCTGTTGCGACACTTCAACTGTGAGCTTAATGATTGACCAGCGTCCTGACCCCATCTAGTCCAAAGTGTAAATATGTGTATTATTTAGAATTCCTACAAACTGATGCTTGGCTGCCACACAGAGGGAAACAGGCCCAACTTCAACCAGGAGAACAAAAATAAAACCTCACACTTGCATTAGTCCTGCTTAGCAAATGCAGCTCTCTGATGATTTGTTCCTGGGATCAAATAAAAGATGATGTAAAAATATAGTGTAATTCCCACGGGCAAAGAGCAAGGAATCTGAGTTTCTATGCATTGCATGGAAAAAGAGAAAAGTTGAAAAGAGTTTAACAACAAAAAGACAAAAATGGAGCCTTGAGCTTGTTTTTCATAGCATAATAGTCGAGACAAAAACAGACAAAAATGGATCCCGATGGATCTCTCATATATGAAAACTCCAACTCCATCCACTCCATATTTTTCCCCTAATCGCAGCAGAGACAAAAACTGAGTGTGGTGTGCATGTAAACATACAGATTGCCTAGAGGTGGCTTTGACACGTTTAAGAGTTTTGTTAAGAATCTGTGGCAACGGAAAATGCAGATATCACCCGGCCTAGTTTGGTGTCTACTCATCACCACCATCAGGCCAACATCAGTCAGGTCTATCGGCTGTACATCCTGATAAAAGATAAGAAAGGAGCCTTTTAAATTTGCATTTCCACCTCAAAGTATCCGAGTGACTCATCCAATCCAATTCAACAACAAGGCTCTTACAGTGAGCCGTGGGTTGCCTCTGTCCCCTGTGTGCGTACATGTCGTTATCAGACAAACATTGAACCTGCTGTAAACATACACCAACCATACTGGCAGCTCAGATAAGCATCTGTACTGTGTGTCCTCTGAAGTTTCAACGCAGCCCCTGCATCGTCTTCTGACGCCACATCTGGCATTTCTACAGGAACCTTTGTTTGCAGAGCCAGACATCCTTTATAATGAATGCAGACACGTTTGACTCCGAGGCAACCCAAGTCAACAAATTGAATAGAAGGCATCTATCTAAACAACACCGTCTCCAGACTGAGCTGAATGTGTTATGAGGCACGCTGAAGAGAAACACATATCAAAAAGACGTGTCGTTTGATAAAGATGCTGAAGTGGATCATGAGCTGTGGCGGCAGCATTGGAGGAGGAAGACATATCTGCACTTCGATAGCTTGTATCAGTCAGCTTCTGTCACCCTAATAAGAACATCAAGATGTGCCTCTGATGGCTGATAGCAGGGCCTGCTTGATTAAAAACAGACTGTATTTCAACCAAGCTTTCTCGAGGTTCATTTCCTTCCAAAAGGGAGTACCAGGAAAGCCTGACACTGAAGACACATCCAAACAAACGGTGGGGAGCAGAAAAGACAAATGAACTGACGACGACATTGCAGGGATCCTTTGGGCTTTTACAAATGACTCTTTATATGCCTCCCAGTCATGGCATATGTCTGCACTGTGTCTAATGAGTGCTTCTGATATGAAGCGAGTTCAATAACTAATGAACGAAGAACCTTGTTCTCTTATTACAGCCCCATGCATGACACTAAACATCGTATAATGTATTGGAAGCTGCTGCACACAGACTCACACTTATTAAAATTGAGTTCAAAAAAGCCATTTGATGGACTCAACAGTTTCTGTTCCTGTTTAATGTGCGCTGGGATCATTTTCTGTGTACAGCAGCAAGCGGGCAGACACTTAATTAACAGGCCCACAACAACACCAATCATTAGTTTTTGGTGTATGCAGAGCAGCAGTGAGGTCAGAAAACAGCCATCTTAAGGTTTTTCATGTTTTCCCTCACACGTTTGTAATTAGCTGGGAATGTGAACATAGCTCGCGTTACCAAAGCCTGACCAGACTCTCAAATAAAATCATTATTCATGATGCATTCTAATTCAACAGCCGTCTGTGCAAATATGTAAAGGCAAAAATCAAGAGCATCTGAGGAACCTTAAATACACACTTAAAAACCTCATTGTATGTCTTTACAATGGCACTGAACCTCATAGCATGGCTATTACGATAAGAGATGGAATCTGTGTTTCTATGATTGTCTCGCTTTCCAGCTTCAGCTCATCGTTCTCTATCATATCAGATGTTAAAAAGAATTAGAAAGTAGCATTTCAGCTTCCACATGATTTCAGTAAACATTTATACATCTACTGCTGCCATTTAGATTGGATGATTGATTATTATTTATTACTAACATTATTATTATTGTGTGACGCAAACATATTTACGCCCAGCCCAGACAAGACACCACAAAGGATAGTGAAAGCAGATCCAGGGTGAAGGTCTGACATTACTTCCGTAGTGCATAGAGTGCATAAAGTTGAGTTTGTGTGTTACATAAAGCTGGAAAGCCAACTGGTATTTCACAAAAATAAACAAAACATATTATATAATGCAAGAGAGAGGGGCAGCGTGTTTCAGCAGCTCCAATCGATCTGTGTATCCATCCATCCATCGCACAAACATATGACACGTACAAGAAAATACCATTATGTTGACATAATTTGGAGCGTTGATATTAATTAGTGGGCAGGTTATTTCTTCTATATCAGGGGCAGTGTGAAATAATTCACACAGTGGATGCTGGATTTGATTGTATGAAAATGAAAAGTGAAAAGAAACAAAGAACTCCCACAGAGCTGTATGAAGGAGGTCCTCAGTAACACTTCAGGCACTGTGCAGCTCAGTAACAGCAATTCAGACACAAAAGAAAAATAGGACATAAACACTTCTCACGGTAATTTATCAATCGCTTGTTGTGTTAAGATTGCCAATGTTGTTTTTGAGGGTTAAACATAAATATTTCCTGTTTGAAATGAGTATGAGTTAAATCATACATATTTTCTGAATATCACAAGTAGAGACTTTTTCACACTAGTGTTGGCAGTGGTGTTTTTGTCATCCTTATTATCTTTGAGTTTTTAGTGATCAAAACCTCTGCAACCATCCATACAGAAATGATGGTTGTCACGATTCATTGATTTGAATAGACTATTAAATAACAACAATAATAAAAGTAATCTGCAGTTAAAATGACGTGATCGATTATTTTGTAATCGACTGCGCTGCAAAGACTTCATCTGACCTGGTGGTAAACTAAGATGATTTCTGTAGTCTTCATACAACACAACTGGGCTAAAAAACATTTTTTTAAATTTCCCAGGCGCCTTAGGTTTTACAATCAACTGGTCTCATGCAAGATCCATGCAGTAAATGGGCCATTATGAAGATGTATTAAAATTAATATTCATTGGGATTGGAAATTTGTACTTTTCATTTCTCCTTGTGTATCTTTCAGTAAGAAAAAGACTGATGAACCGCATTTACAAATATTGGCTACTCACTTAATAATCGAAATAATCACGTTAAAAACCATCGGTGGTGACAGCGGTTAACAAGATTAGGTGCAGTGGGCCTCGTAAGGCTAACAAGGATCAGGAGTACCTGGAATAGTTGAAGAGGCGGCTGCCCCACAGACTGTGTTCGCCTCTGGGTGGAGAGTGGAAGAAACAGGAGTCAGAGCCATCAAATTGGTTCAGGCCGTCTTCTGTGTTCATGGAGGCGTGGCTGTGGACCACATCCAGCAGCACCACGATGCCCATTGAATGAGCCACATCGATCAGCTGCTTCAGCTCATCTGGGGTACCATAGCGACTACGAACACAAGCACAGAGCTGTATCAATATGATAAATACTGACCGCTTCCTCAATCCTGTCCACTTTGTGCCTGAATTTAAAGGCAACCCGAAGAAATATTTTCTAAAGCTTTTGTGAGATTTAAAATTCATGCTTTCATCAGATAGCATTTTGTTGTTGGTTTTTTTTAATCATTTTCTGCTTTATTGAGATGGTTACAGAGGAGAGACAGACAGGAGGGATGTGGCTAAGAGAGAGGGGATGAAATGCAGCAAAGGGAACAGGCTGGAATCGAACCTGTGCCGCTGTCCACACTTTAACCATTGAGACACTGGGCGCCCAGGCTAGTGTTATTGCCACAGACAATTATAATAAAAAATGTGATATGCACTTGTGTTCCTGTTCATCCTGACACTTATACACACAATTAATTGTTTTTGAGATGACAAAAATGTAAAGTTACATTCTTTTTACAAAAGTTAATGATTTTCAGGACATGGAACTCTGATCTTGGTCGCTGACTCTGATTTTGTGATTTCAATATTACAAAACACAGCTCTGGTTTGGAAAATCAAAAGCCCTGTTTAGTTAATATTGTGGTGTTCATAATTCTAATTTATGTTTGTGCTGTTGGAGAAACAGCACAGGGATCCATAGGGGTCCATACAAAGGCCTAAGGACCTGGGAAGTGAACGTCAAATATCAGAACGCTGCAACTTCCAAACACACAATAATCATGACAATTTGTAAAATTAGAATAAAATTGAACTTTATAAAGTAAATATGAATAAACCTGCTTCATGTAGAATGTGGAGACCAACATTAATGTGGTCGCTACAACACAGAATCCTTAAATCAAGGATAGTGAGTGTATTTACATTTTCATTGTACAGAATATATTTTTGATTAAAATAACGTCAACACTGAGCTGTGTACTCTCCTATGCCCTGTCAGGATTGTAACGTTATTGTTTGATAGATTTTGCCTCGCATCATAATTCTGCAGCAGTCCTCATCCAGCAGTATAATACAAAGTGTCACGAGGAAGATCGTGTAGAACTCAAACTCACTCAGAATGCACCTTGCAAAACACAAAAGGCTGTGCTGCAAAGTGCTAACAGTGCACAACAGCAGTCAAACATAAGAACCAGACCATTGAAATATACTATCAATAAATCTCAACACAAAATCAGTAAAATCATAATAAAACTGTCCTTAAACCTGTGCAGAAATGTAAAGCATTCTGTAGCATTGAGGCCAGAGGAGAAAATATGCCTTGCTTTTTAACCTTGATGTTGGGGCAGCCGTGTCTGATTAGAGTATCTCATGTATGAAAGCGTGCCTGCCTATACAAACACACACGGCACACATATTTGTGTACATTTTCCAATGACGTCCCATCCGTCCTTCCAGCTATCATTACATCAGCTTCCTTGGGAAACAGGACACATAGTGACAGTATTACGCCGCTTCGCTTCCCGGTATTCAACTGCTCAGGTTTTAAATGACTCTGAGAGATCAATGATGGGTGAAATTACACTATATACATTACAGTTTGGGTTTACGCTCTACTCTAAGGAAGGAAGGAGACGCAGATAAATATTCTGACTAGTCCATCCTTTATCTGTTTCCCGCTCCTCTCTGGATTAACTGCAAATGTATTTACTGGGAGATTACAGCTGGTGTCAGCCATTCTAACCTTGATCCCGGTGACTGTTTCCATTACGGCGTAATTCAAATCACTGCAAAAATATTTGCGCTTGTCTTTAAAACCAAGCAAAACACAGAGCGCACATACCTCCTCCAAGTTGCAACAATCCTCCAATGATGACATTTAACACCCCACTGACAGACCAACAAACCTTTGATTCTATTGTGTCCTATTCCAAAGTAAAAAAATTGTCAAAATTTTACTAATTACAGCTTCATTCATTCAGATTCAATGTGTTGCCTAATGTGAGCACACCTGGACCGAGTTTGGTGAGCATAGATTCATTTATGAGGTTAGCTACTTTTGAAGAATGAGCTACACCTACTCAACTTTGTACGTAATTATGACAAAACAGCAAGAAATATATATTTAAAAAATAAAACCTAGCTTTTGTCTAAGTCCAAGTGATAGGAAAACAGTTTTGGAAAAGAACAACAACATTTTAATTTCATTTTGAGACTGACATACCTGGACGCAGCAAAGAAGCTTGTAATCTGATATCCAAAGCTTGCATAGTAGGCGTGCTCCATGATAGCCATCAGCTGAATGCAGTTGTAACCTGAAATGAGAGGAAGTAGAAAAATCTTATTAAAAATTATTAGTTTTAAATAGCTTCAACTTGATTTAATGTTTTGAAAGCTTTCCCACAGGAGTGTCAGGCTAACGTGGTCTAATTGATGTTAATATGATTCAAGTAGCTGTGGGTAAACCACTAAATTATGTATGATCAGAAAATATGTAAGACTCCATGATACTGTGTTGCTTGACATCCTGGTGCCTCAGTCCAATTAGAGGAGTATTAATATTGTTGATATACCCACTTCTCTTATGATTCCCCTGGTTGCTGACATCATGCACCAAACCAAAGGCCATATTTGCGGTGTTTTGTGTTTTTTTTTTTTGGCGCAAATGAGTGAAATAGTGATTCTGCATATTTATGGAAGCCGCGTAGCAGGTTTTGTGCTGGTCAAATGGTTGAAGAGCATCTTCACTCTCAACTGCGTGTTTGGGGTAATGCATTATGTATCACCACAAACCTATGGGAGAAGGCAACGGAGGTTCATTCAAATAAGTCAAGCTTATTTGTATATCACACACACAGTGTATCAAAGGGCTTCACACGACCACATAATAAAGGCGATAATAAAAAATCCATTACATAGAATATAATAACAATGGGGGAGAATAACATAAACACATGAGTGTAGGAGTAGCCATATTCAAAACCAAAAAGGTCAAGAGGGTCCATCCTTTCCCGCACTACAGAGACTGTTTACTTCCTGTATGAATGTACAATTACTCAATGTCAAATTGTAATAAGAATAGATAGGTTTTGAGATTAAAAGATAGCGAGACTGTCAGCCTCTTTGATGGCTGCCTGGAGTTTGTTCCACAGAATAGGAATGCGGCAGGAGGAGGATTTTGTCTCGGCTCTCTGGGTGCATATGGAGTTATGAGTTTACTTAAGTATGATTGGAGCCAGGCCATGCAGTGTCTTGAGTAGGACCTTAAAATCTGCACTTGCGCAAATACAAAGTTAATTCGGGGAAGATGGGATTGGAGTGCTTTGTTCAGATTTACAGGTTTTGGTAAGGATTAAAACTGCAGTTTTTTTCAGACCTGTGGATCCTAAATCGGAGAGAAGGACATCGCAGTAGTCAAGTGGTGACTTGGTAGATGAATGAATTAAAGCTTTGGCATTTGCCAGGCCTAGAAAAGGTCTCACCCTGGATATATTTCAGAGGGTTCCGACCCTGGTAATATTATTCATGTGATTGTTGAAAGTCAGATCTGCATCAAAAGTTATGCCAAGGTTTTTAATCATAGAATGCCTGATGAGACTGTTGTCAAATATTACTTAAATGTTCTCAAGAGGCAATCTTTTCTTCTTAGAGCCTACGATAAGCGTTTCAATTTTATCAACATTCAGAAGGAGGAAGGTTTTAATCATCCAACTTTTAACGGTCTGAAGACAGGACTCTCGGATGGAGAACCTCGAGCAATCATTAGTGTTTATGGAGACATCTATCTCAGTATTGTCCACATATAGAAATTTAGGAAATTTATACCAATTACAAGAGGAAGCATATACATTGAAAACAGTATAGGGCCAAGTAAAGAACCCTGTGGAACACCAAAACTTACAGGGTACAGTTTAATTCAGCACAACAACATGTCAGGTAGAATAAAAACACAGTGAGTGAAAGAAAGCGGAAATTCTACACCGCTCATTGCAAAGAAGGTTAATGGACGATATTTATCATGACAGATGGCAGTGAAGACAGCAGCAACATCACATCGAAATATATAATTTACTATTTACACATATTTTCTTATTCCCATCTCTCCGTATTGCGTGGGTTTAGTAAATATGGGCCCCAAATGTATGAAAATGATCTACACAAAGGAATACGTTTCCTGACGTAGTCCCCGTACTTTGAAACATTCTGACCCATGTCAGTCATGCACATGACCTTGAGGCATCTCCTTTGTGCCACAAGCTGCAGCATCCTAAAGACAAGTTGTGGCTACAGGGAAACCCCAGCTATCAGAGTCAACAACATTTCTAAACGAGCTACACATACTGCCTCTATGAATAAGAGAACAACAAGGCTTTCAAACTGCCACTGAGGACTCCAGAGGGAGGCCTCGCGGTTTTTTGAAACTCGTCAGGAGATTTATTTATTTGTAAGCCGCTTTTCAGGCTAGAGAAAAACTTTAACTTTTCAAGGAGTGTGACAAAACACCAGAGTGAGAGGAAGGTTCTCTCTCTCTCCCTCTATTTTTTTTTTGGGTAACACTGCATATATACTCATCGCTCCGCAGTCAAGAATAGGAAACGGCAGGCAAAGTCAGTTGTCAGTAGAGATGGTGGAATTTAGCCTACTGGACAATCACATTGTGCAGACTCCCGCAGATGCTGCAGGTAGATTCCTTGACAGCATTTACAGTGCCAGGCTCCCTCCCCACTAAACGGAATGGCACGGCCAAGAAAACAGCATTTATCAGATCGCTCCTGGTTTGCTGTGCC
>OMNV01008427.1:53422-70813 GCA_900303265.1 Brotula barbata
TGTCCCAGCCATATCTGTGCTTTTTAATAATGTCAGAGCAGCCGGTTGGATTTGAATGCAAAATAATGCTACGTCTCACACTGGTTGTTACACTGCAGCAGTGCGGTAGTTTAGCCAGACAGAGATCCGTTCTGCTAGTCACATTCAAATGCTAGGCTTTGATGTATATCAAATTAATATGAGGATAATGAAACATCAGAATAAATTAGTTATGTAGTTATGTCTGCTGCACAACAAAACATTGTCTGACAGTGCAGTGGGATTTCTACTCACAGAAAAATACACCATCTGTCCGCGGTAATAAAAAGTTAGATTTCTGTATTTATTTCTGTTATAATTACTCATCAAATGTGTTTGATATTAATCCAAATCATAATAATAGACAAACATTCCTTCTGAGGTAATGAGGTCTTGGCTGACTATTGTTTATTCACTCTCATGCTTTTTACCAACACATGCTTTCCTGAAGTTTGAAATTAATGACTGGAAGAATCTCCAAGTATTGTTGTCAATTAATGATTATCATAGGGAAAGGCCTAAAACATTTTTTTTTGAAGGTTGGTGTGCAAAATACCAATTTGAAATTAAGCAGCTACAGATGGTTGACAATACGCAGAAAAAAAACTCTGAAATGGAATCCATACCTGATCATTAAAATGTGACAGAGTGAAGCAGTTTTATTGGGAGGAAAGTTCTGAAATACTTGCTCACTGTTTTCAAGACTTATGAGCAAAACATTGGGTGCTTAAGATCAGGTAGGATTCACCAAAAAGTTTGGCAGGGTACGTTCAGATTGGGTGTGTTGTACACGTTTCACAATTTATGTCCCCTCGGTACACAAAGATGCTTTACTACAGGTACACTAAGGTACATGAACACTAAATAAACAGGTATTGATGGAAGAGGCCCACTCTAATCCTCTCCTGTAAACATCTTACTACAATTCAGTTTTCCTTAGCCCATAAGCTCTCCAGGCTCTGAAGCAGCAAAGCTGTCAAATGGGACGGAACTGCCTCCATCATGCTTCATATTTAGGATGATTCACAGTTTGGTGTTGATGCGCTGTGCTTTTTACCTACCCAACAAAGTGCTGTGCATTTCTAGCTTAACATTCAACTTTTCCTATCCGCCTGCAGAACACTTGACCAAGAAGCCTTGTCAAATATCCACATTTTGTAAGCTTGACGTGGGCAGTGATGTTTTTTTTGGAGAGCAGTGGTTCAGCAATTCACTATTTTTCCAGATATCCACTGGTTGCTTGACTTACCACGTTATATTTATCCGACCTATGTTGGGTATGTTCCATATTCCAACAAAGCGTTTAGTAGCTAACGTGCTAAGCTAAACTGGTATGAACCTGAATACAATATTTGGTCTTTCATTTTGTAATTATCAGCCATTATTCTGTTGAATCTGTGCTTCGTCAGCACCTTCTACCAGACGCAACACAACATACTACGCGAGGCAATTGTCGATGCAGCAGCCACGCAACAGCGCTGTTAAACTGCCATTGGAAAGAGGTGTAACAGTATGCACTTAAGAAACCAACAGCAAATCGAGGTCCCAGGCTAGCGCAAGCCTTTACGACGTGACAACAGCATGCTCAAAAAATGCGATGTTGCAGCCGACATCGTACATCATGCAGGCCTCATTCAGTCTTCCTATAGTTGGGCTGTATGTAGAACTTGCAGAAAGAAAGTATTTTCTTCACTTTTACTCATCTGCAGTATGCTCACAACCGTGAAGACAAGTTGTCAGGGCCACAGCATAAACTCTGCAAACTGTGTGTGACTTATGCAGTGCAGCTCCCCTTACAAACACTGTCCAATGGTAACGATCACTTCAGATCATGCCAGCAAACAGGATGTTGACTTATTACGTTGCTTTGTGCAGGGGAAAGTGTGACAGGTCTGCCACGGAGAATCCTCTTGGAGCATCTGCTCCTGGGGAACAGCACAGCATGTCTGCTGGGTTGTGGACCAGCATTGACAGAGATGGCGCAAGCAAAAAAATGGGCTCTCCATTGGCATCTACCCTCCACAACTGTTTTTCCACCGTCGCCTCAAATTTGACGGTGGTATACAAAAACATCGTTACATTTCACTTACTGTCTGCACTTGGCTGGAGATACAAAATGTTCTCAAGTTGAGTCGACAAACAACTGACACTCAGATAGACGAAGAGGATAACAGCTGGATGATTGTTGTGCACTTCCTTTTTTGCAGACCTGAATAACAACAAAATAACAGGGTGGTCCTGCTCCACAGCAAGGCGAACAAAATACTCTTTTAGAGGTAATGCCATCTCATGTCTTACCCAGGTCTTTAATACGTGGCAGCACATTGACTGTGAAGTTCGTGTATGATGCAATCTTTGCCTCAGATGAAGCGATGCCCACATGGGCCTCGTAGATTCTCAAGCTTGTGGGCTTCTTTGGCCGTGGGTGGATTTGCTGATGAACAAACCCAAAAGCAGACCATCAAATCAGAGAGCAGAAATGTTTCTCAAAGATATAATCAAAGGTGAAAATACATTGGTTAAATCATCAAGGATCATTAGGGAAAAAAGTGACTGATAATACCAGTGTAGGAAATAATACCAGAAAGGGGAAACATCACATTCCTGCTAAAAAAAACAATTATGAATGAGTTCATAATTGTAATGACTCAATGAGAATGCGTAATGCATTCATAATCACAACTGAACTGTGGCAGAATAAGGTTAAATCTACCGCAAGTAATAACTGGAAATTAGACTTCATTATGAATCATGTGATATGCAACTGATACAACAGTGTGATGTCACTCAAAAGTCAATATTCACAGATAATCAAGGTAGACAGAGATGTTAAAAAAAGCCAATGTAAAGCTGCATTACAAAAACTCAGAAAATCAGACAAATGAATTTTACAATTTTAAAAACATTACTGCTATTTGGTGGCAAATTTTAAACATAAGAAATTATGGATTATCAGTTGAAATAAGGAAGTTTTGCAACAATTCAAAACAAGATATTTGGCTGACTGAAAGCTTAAGTTGTCGCACATGAAATTCCTCAAATGCTGATGTCCCGGGAGAAAAATGTCAAAGATACTGGTTGAGACGTTAATTTTCTTTCTAAAAGTGTCCCAAGTACATTTAAAATGCCCTTAAATTTAGGTCAGTGGGGGATAATATTAGCCATGAAAAAGATAGATTACTTAGTGCCGTGTTGGGAAAGGGATTTTAAACACTGAGCAAATTTGTTTCACACACAGAGCGAGCCCTGTGAAGCCCTCCAAAGCATTTGAAGTGCATGATTGAGCCACTTATAAATAAAGTGACCATAACGCCAGTGAGAGGGCCTCTCTAATTAAAACAGTGCCACATAAGTGATAAAGAAAACAAGGTGGTCTTTAATACTCTCTTGTTTTCCTTGTGCACACTTCCGTTGAGGAAGTGAAGGAGACCTATTAAGCCTGGCCACAGCAGCATTAGTTATGAGAACTGGAGCATATTTCAAATGTGGATGGAGGAACTTAGAACTTAATGAACACACAACATTCGTTTACGCATGTGTCGACGGCCATTTGTGATTTGTGGGCTATATCCAATTTTCTCAGAGGCTCTTTATGTCCTCTTTAAAGATGGCTATGGATTATATAATTATCTCTATCTTATTTGCATCCACAGCGTTGTTTCTGTTTATTTCCATCTTGGAAATGAAACCCTCATATGCAGGCTGTATCAGCCTTGAAAAGCATATAAAGACTGGTCTCCGATACAGCTCTCTGAAACTCTTGCATTTTACAAAAATTCATGATTTTCACATCCTGTACGTCTGATCTAGGTCACTGACATTGCAGCATTCTGGAGATATTTGGCATTCACTTCTCAGGTCTGTAGGCCTTTGAAAGGACCCTGGATGAGTGAGTGAGCAGATTATACTGGTCGTGCAGGTAGCATGTTGGACAGACTGCTACTCTCCATGCCCAGACAGAGCTGAAAGGAGTGCTCTTCTAGAGTAAATAATTATTTGCATAATGCACGTGGAAAGAATCAAGATTTCTATTCGTTTCACAGAACGTGTTTTCATGAACAGTGTGTGAAGTGGTCAAGTATAAAATCCTGCGGTGTTGATTTTAGGCACTTACAATGTAAGGTTGTGGAGGATCCCAATGTACCCAGTCATAGATGACGGATTTCTCAGGCCTCGTCACGTATTTTGCCCAAGGTGAGATCCGGTACAGACGCTTACCCTCTTTGGTGTGAACAACAACCTGGGAAAAGAAGACAAATGACTCTCGTTATAGCATGGGCATTCAAAGCCATGACAAAGGGAATGGCCCATTCATAACACACTACAGTCACAGTAACATATGTGCTGTGAATATACACAGGTTCTCTTTACGGCAAAACAAACAGCAATCAGGTGTAGACCTTGATGAAATTTAGAGTGAAAGCAGCAGTACGTCTGCAAAGATACAGCAACGGAAGGATGAGGATACTGACCACTCGAAAAAAACAAAGGGTGCAGCAAAACTGCAAAATATGAGCGATATTAAAAAACATATAACAGTATTCCAGTTTACAGGCATGGTTGCAAATCAAGACAGGCTCTATAAGGGCTTTTGTGACAACCGAGCGTCCCCAGGCCTGTGTATGTGTACGTGTAAATGAATTGGAGTCAGCACGTACTGAATGTATACGCATCTCCCGGGCGTGAAATGCTTACATTATAAAACTGTGCTGCTCGTTCCCATCTATTACACAGAAAAGATGGCACTTTTTTTTTCTTCACCAATCTACCAAACATTTTTCATACGCCAACATGAAAGCCGCTTCTGCTCCACAAAGCAGCTTCATTGTTTCTCATGCAAAGTTGACAGATTTCATGACTTTACACATAAAACACATAAAAATAGAATTCAGATGACCACAACACTTGACTATGTTTCTGTGTAGCTGAAATGAAATGAGGTCTTTTTCCTCTTCTTAATACTGCATGGTGGTTAGCAGCATTGCCTCACAGCAAGACGGTTGTGTGTTCGAGTCCCAGGCTGACCACGGTCCTGGTGTGGAGCTTGCATGTTCTCCCCGTGTCTGTGTGAGTTTCCTGGTACTCTGGTTTCCTCCCAACTCTGAAGACATGTAGCTTAGGTGAATTGGAGCGTCTAAATTGACCATGGGTGTGAATGAGAGTGTGATTGCATTTGTGTCTATGTGTCAGCCCTACATAGCCTGGCCACCTGTCTGGTGTGTACCTGGTCTTTCACCCAATGATTGCTGGGACACGCTCCAACCACACTGCATTCCCAACATGGATAAGCAGTGCAGATGGAAGAAGTCCCTGGTTCATGCACAAATCAGATCCACGTTGGAACGTATGCAGGAAGACGAAGAACAATGCATGAAAAGTTAGGACTTTGCACGATACTCTATGTGTGTTTGTGCAAAGATAAATAAATACAAAACAGGTCAAAAGTACTAGATGGTCATACAATCTGTTTTGAAGCAACCTCAAAAGTAAGAATACAAAAAACCCAGACACAATCTTACTTCAAACTCAGTGCATACATTTTATGTTTTGATTTTTGTCAGACATCGAACTTTTCTATTGGTTTTAACATTTGCAGGCAAATCTAGATACGGGAGTAATTTTGAAAAAATAGGAAATCTATGTCATTATCTATGTCTCCTGTCTATTATCTCTACAATTCGGGACTGCAACGGGGTCAAAAATAATAGTTCAGTCTGAAAAGCTAACTGACAAGTTACTTTCCCTCCTTCAGTCAAACAAAAAAGGAGAAAGCCAGCATGGGAGGAGGAAAACTCAAGCAAGAATCGATCTGGTAGTGCTACCCCCAGTATGTGATCACCCTGTTTTGTCCCCTGCAGAAACCGACATTAGAACCCAACTAATTCTCGCTACTGTTGTGAAGTAATGACTGTTCCAAAGCCACCTGCCTGAGAGCTGCCGGCCAGACCCCCCTCTGAGGTTTTTTCATTATGGCCAGGCCTCCTGGGGGTTAGCTGCCTGGCCACCATTATGACATGCTTCACAGTTTATAGGATTAGGAAAAGATAGTTGGATAAATGGACTGGCGTGAAGGCTAACAGAGCTCTGGTCCTTCAGACAAACTGGCTGAGCATTAGGCATATTAAAGAAAAATCACACCGCTGGGCATTGTGCGAACAGGACAAACAACTCTGACACATGTAGTCTGGATAAACATAAAAAAGAGCCTTGCATTTGATTGCTTAGATAGCAGCTCACGACACCACTGAATCACCTTTGCATATTCAGAACAGGAAGAGCTTATTGTAAGCCTGATTTCCACCAGAGAACATTGCTTGTTTATGGAGACAAATCGGGCCCTGAACAAAGGGGATGGAGGGCAAGCTGCTCTACATGAAGAGTGATGGGAATTAAGGCTACTGCTTCCACAAGGGAGTGCTGTGGAACTAATTCTAAAGTGGAGCTCACAGCAAGACAGCCATTCGTAGGCAGCGGGGGTGCACACGGAAAGGCCAGGTGCCAGCGTTTCCATCTGCTTCTTATCGTCCTTAGACTGACCTCCGCTGACAATGGGAACTGGGCAGCCTGTCCAGGGCACAGGAGTGTGCCAGCGATGACCTGGTCCCAAGGAGAGGAGCGTCGCTATGCCATCCATTCGACTCCTGGCATCTCATTTCAGCCTTATTTCTCATCCACGCTGTTTACTTGGGAGACAATGCATAATGGGAGGTGCATCTTTTGCATTTAACCCTGATGAATTATTTACTAGAGCTAAAAACCAATCATCTACACCCACTGTGGGATGTGTTTTGCACTGAATGAAGACGGCACAATCTCCTGAGGAATAAAAGCCATCAGCTGGGTTCTTCAGGTGTGTCTTACCTCCACTGTGCGGATTGTGTACATATAGTAATCTTCCTTCTGTGCGCTGCGAGCATGACACGTTGTTGATGGCTACACGCCAGCTTTTCATTGGGTTCATAATAATGACACCACACATGAGAGAGAATCTCCCTCTCACATTACAATGACAAGTCCCCGTACTGCCACAGCGAGATGACACCTACTGAGGGCGTGAAAATAAGCATGAAGATGTTCTTTTCTCTACCTTCAGCTTGCTGTTGTGATCCACAGCTGGAGACTTGTCATGCTTGGGTGGTACAGTCAGCTCCCACTTGCCATATTCTTGCTTGGTGTAGGGGTGAGAGAATTTGTTCCATTCATCTAGGGGTGAAAAAGAAACACGTTCAATCAATAGGTGTACAACGACAATCCATCAGTTCTGGTTGGGTTTGCATTCTAAAATGTTTTAAAGTATATATGCGACTTGCTGCTCTCTTGAATATGATAATGACAGTCTAACGTTTCTCGGTATAAAAAAGGAGAAAAACATAAAAATCAATATTTTACACGAATCTTCCATGGTACTTTTGTGACAAAAGACCTTTCTCTACTAGGCTTAAAATAATCAGTCAAACCTTGGTTGACAACACACGTATTTTTGTTCTTAGGTTCCACATATCTACAGGTGTCAGAACTAAATCAGAACATCTGATTCATGACATGTTTGCAACACCCAATGTGATCGTACCCTGGCAGACATGTTCATGAATCCCTCTTGATCTGAAACAAAAAGTCTGTTTCATGCTTACACAGAATTGTTTGGATTGTTTGTGACTGGTCCCGACCACTCACAAGTTTCCAGCATACCTACAAACTTTTTCAGATATTATCATTATGGATTAAAGAAATGTCATGAATTTGCTCTTGTGCAGGATAATAGCTTTTTTTTCTGCATATGGTTGATAAATGAGCCCCATTGACTCTCTCGACAAATTGTCAGTTCCCTTTGTGGAGTCTTTGATCCCAGGGTTGAGCTGAGTAACAAACTGTAAGGTCTAACAG
The DNA here is from genome assembly GCA_900303265.1 of Brotula barbata. Lineage (NCBI taxonomy): Eukaryota > Metazoa > Chordata > Actinopteri > Ophidiiformes > Ophidiidae > Brotula > Brotula barbata. The sequence goes on from OMNV01008427.1 coordinate 61,325, forward strand.
GGTGCACAGGATCTCCCAACAGTTATTATTAAGGTTTTAGTTCTGATTATCAGCATCTTGATTGCTCGGTTTTCATTTTTCAGATTTTGACACACATTCACTCAGCCCATATTTTCTTGAGTAGACTTTTTCAAAATTCTTTTGTCTTTTTTCTGCCCTCCTCATTTCTCAAACTTTCAGAATAAACCTTCAGGCGCAAATGTCAAGAAAAAAACCCTCCATAAAATACTGCTTTTCTGCTCATTGAAATATTTCATTATATTGCTGAGCGAACAACAGACAGGCATTATGTTCATAACTTGCTGATTCCACATTGCCAGCTGTCACTGACTGACTAACTAGGATACAAAACATTTATTACATAAAAATCCCCCAAAACTACTGTGGCATGTCAATTTAGTGCATTGCTTTCATGCAGTAATTTATACCTGCTTGTTATTCATGAGCAAAAACAAAGGCAGGATAGAAAATGAAACTCAACAGATGCTCCAGAAGTGACCACGCACAGCACCAGCACTTTTCACAGACAGGCCAAGTCAGATTTCTTTACTATTTATTTATCTTCTTTTGCTTAAACTCCTCTGAAGTGTGTTATGCATCCAACCTGCACCATATTCATGACTAGAGCTGCTGGGCTGTTTCCACATTTGCTATGAAATTGAAATCAAATAATATGACTGAGCCGTGTCAAAATGTAATCTCTTCCAGAATTGAATGTTGGGATTGAGCTGCTGCCCAAGGTTCTGGGAAGATAATTAAAAAAGGGAAAGGGAAGGCAAAATGTGGAAAAAGGAAATGGCATCGACAGAACTAACTACCATAAAAATGCATGGGGACAATAAACAAATTGACAAATCTTCCATTTGATACAGAGTATCAGACCGAGCGTATTAGCATTTGCTTCCCCTTATCATTACCTGCAGGGTTTCAGTTTAGAATGACTGAAGCACAGAGGTAAATGTTTGCGCATTGGGTTCAAATTATATTTATGTGCAGATGTCTATATTCTTTCTCTAATCCTCCTCTTTCAATAGTTACCTTTGCTTACTCGAAGAAAGAAGAAACTCTAAGAAAACACTACATTTCTGCTACTTTTTAAAAATTTGTATGAATTAAAAGATTTATAGAAGGGAAGAAATGAGTGAAAATTACAATTAATTTTGACTCGGCCAATACAGTTACAAGCACATTTATTGCCTCAATTGCAGTAAAATTGAAGTTTTAAAGTGTATAAATATTTGGTGTCTGCAGGGGCAGGAAGAGTAAAGTCAGTCAAATAAAAACGAGATGGATGCATGTTGGCAAATCTCTGCAATAAATGTGCTGATTAGAGCTGTCACAAATACTCGATTATGATCAAATCTCAAATATAAGAGAATCCTCAATGAAAAATTGACATAATCGTGTATACAGTGACGACATCACAGCCCATTTGGCACCGCTAATCACCGATAAATCACAAGGAAGAAGAAGACTGGGAAGATGACCATCCATGCGAGAAAACATATTTAGCATCATCTGTTTGGGAACATTCCACACTGACATCAACTTCCCACTGTAAAGAATGGGCCACTTAATTCAGGTATAAAACTGAACGTACCCTGTTTGGTACACTCTCTTTTCCTTGTGCCAGAGGGGACATGTGAATCAGCAAATCAGCAATCTATTTGTTTGTAATTACTGTCATTGTTTGTTTACAAGGTAATTGTTACAATAAATTTGATACAAGATAATTGGTTTCATCATCTGGTTCCACAACAGCTGCTGGGTCGCTAACTAGTTGCTATGTAGCAAACTAACACCTTAATATCTTATGATAGGATGCGATACCGACAGGCCCCAAAGCGTCCACTCGAGAGTCTTTTGCTTGAGATAACATAGTGACTTAGCTGATTTTGTTTGTTAGCTTTATTCTCCATGCTGCTCCCATTTATATGTGTGCTAATAAGGCGTACAGCTTATACTAACTGGAAATAACTTGGCATTAGTTGAAGTTGATAGTGGAGGGAGTACAGATTTTAGAGCAGAGACGTTGCACACTCTCACCAACTTGGTGGGAGATGATGAAATAACGAGCTTCTAAAATATTAACAAATACTTCACATTCAACCCCCCAGTATGCATGTTTATCCTGTGTAATCAATAATTTCCTCATTTCTTGCTCCCAGGTTGGTGGATCAAAAGGGCTGATGCCCTTATATCACAGTTCACTCTGCTATTTTTCACTCTTGGCACTTTTGTATCAAGCAAGCAAGCAGAAATGTCAAATATTTTATGAAATGCATCAACAAGACGTGCAACCTTTCTGTTCGCTGTTCAAGTTCATTCTCTTTTAAGTGGGCTTGCCTTTTAAATAATCTCCGTTGTGGTTTGATACTTATTACAGAACTCGTGAGGAGTTTAATTTATCAGATGGTGGCTTCTTCAAATGTCTTTTTCAAAACACAATGAGGACTTTTCAGGGAACCAAATTGTTAAATTGTGCTTATTCTTACAAAGTGTAATACATTAGGAAGTGTTTCTGATCAAAGTGAGACTGATACAAATGCATCCAAGAACTCAAACCCATAGATCTTGGCCTGCCCTGAAATCCTCTTGCCTGTGTCGATTACTTTGTCCGTTTGTCAGCAGGATTACTTTGCGAAAATGAACATTGTGATTGTGTTGTGAAATGATTTTCACGAGACTTGGTTTGGAGTGTGGACATGATCCAGGGGACTCATTTTATTTTAGGTACATGTCGGCCTGTTGGTCGTGCTGGACTGGCCTGTACTTTTTGAACCAGAAATCATGTGATCAATACAATGCTATACAATAGAATACAATCTTCTTTCTTCCCTAGTTTTCTTGGGTCTATCCACATCCTTCCATTAAGGCCACATTCACCTAGAGCTGACCAGGTTTTCTGCCTTTTTGAAATTTTCTCCAAATATGTAGTTATCCATTTTTGCATGTAGGATGGGCCAAGCAAGGGAAAAAAATCTTTATATTTCTTACTGTTTTGCCACAATTTGGTTCCAAATTTGAATCTGTTCAATCTATGACTGATATACCTCATGAATTTATTTGTAAATTTACGCACATTTGCACTCAATCTTTCAGAAAAAAAGTTGACATCATGGTCACGCTATTACAGTGACAGTGAAAGGTTTATTAGTAACTTCTGAATTTGACGGTTGAATAAAAGTAGTCGTTCTCTCTACTCCTTGACCTTTTTCTGTTACATGGAGTTTATTTTGAATTTTTTGGTCATCCACTTGGATCCCAGAAACTGTAACAGCCAGACCAACCAAACTTAACAAATATCTTAAAAATCTCCAGAAAACATAAATATCAATCAGTATGTTCAAGCAATAATAACAATCTGTTAAATATCACCATTGAGAGACCGGCCATAGTTGAAGGACTGTTTGGCCTTAGTGGTGGTATACGCTCTAATGAGTGCTGCTCTAATATACAATTTCTTTGCATCATTAACAAGTTCATTAACAAGACTTTTTTAGGAGAGTTCCTTAAACTAATTGGGCTGCTTTCATATAGCGCTTTCTTTGCAGTCAGTCACACACCAACATTCGAGGTCACACCGCTAGGATCCATTTGCTTGTCGAGGGCGAACCGAAGTAGGAATCTTGCTCAGGCAGCAGGGGGTTGATCCCACAACCTTCAGATCACCAAGTGATCACCCTACCCCATAAGCAACTCCTATCCTATCATCTCTAGCCTTTTACTGGCTAGTAATAACAAATAATTTCCTACACTGCTAACCCCAGGGACCAGGGATCAATGTGCCTTCTTAACATTAGCAAGTTGATTTGTTTGGGAATGTCCCTGGGTGACATCATTTTAAAGAGACAGTATTTAAAGCAATTTGTATTTACATATTGAAACAGTAATAACCAAAAAAATAAACAGGAAAAAATAATATGCAGACACAGTGTTATTCAACGTCTCCATTCAGCACAAAATAGAAATGGAGAGTACATTGGATTACCCGAAATTAATTTTGGGCTAGGGCACTAAATAGAGAAAATGCAGGCGTGGATAATAAAAAAGGGGCAATAAAAGTCAGTAAGCTTTATGTACTGACTGATACGTTGTTGAAGGACTTTCAGCTCTACTTACTGAAGTCACCGGTGAGGAAGAGAGCCTCCGCTGCGGGAGCCCACTCCTTAAATACCAGGCTGTTGTCAGGGTGTCTGTGAACTCCAAAGGTCCGATAACTGCGTGTGAACTGGTCAAAACCTCCTTCCGCCTCCTCCAGGAGGCAAAGCTGTTTTTGCAGCAGCTCATACCTTCAAAGCAAAGAGAAACATTTATTATAATAAACTCCACACACACTTCATGTGTTATTTTACACTGTAGTTATGTTTCACTGAACTAATGATGCATCTTTTTCTTTCGGTTCATCTCCTGTGCATCTACCTACCTCCATTTCCCAAAATGCTTTTTGACTACCCCCTAAAACGGGCATGCGCTTATTACATTTAGATGTGGCATTTATGCTAAGGTGGAGAGTAACCGAGAGAGCTGAGCGAGAGTTACTACAGGTTTGTCCCATAGTGAGTCCTAAATGTTAGTGTAAATATCGTAAATCCAGAGAGTGGCATCTGGATTTTTAGGACAGATGAGGATATTTCTTTTTTGGAACAGTCACTATCACACTGTACAAATAATGTGAACACAACTGTGGTGAAGCTTTTGAGTATTCTATTATTTCTTGGTGTATTCAAAAAATATTTTGCACGTCATTTCAGGTAGTTGAGGCGAAACCTCACATCATTAACAAAATAGATGTTTTCCACATAGATGGTAGAGCGGCACAATTTGTTGCGATATCGATATATTTGTGGCGACTAACTATGTTTTAGAAATATGAAATCTAATGATAATCATGTCTTTAATAGCTCCCGATAAATGTTCTCATTTACCTTTTACACCACAAAGTCACCGTAAAATGAGATTTTCGAGGAGTGCACGCTCATGACAATGTTCTATGGTTTATGATTATTTGGCAGGTAGACAGAGTGTGCTGCATCTTCTTGATTCCATGCCAAATTTATCTCTTTCAGGTGCTACCTGAGGATGCAAACCGGCCTCGTTCCCCGAAGAATGTGTGACTACGGACGTTTCTTGGGAGATAAACATCTGTCTGTTACTTTCAACTCGGTCAGGATAGACTAACTACTTTGCAATTTATATCACTTAGGTTCCTGCAGCCAGCTGGTGTCCATATCAGATTCCCTGGACACAGAAAGCCTCTTTCAGCCAGGTGAGTTAAATGCACTCTCTCCCCTTCAGCCCTGAAGCCAAGCTCAGACTGGCCTGTGAATACCCTGGGGCTAGCAATGATGGGCTGAAGTAGCAGTGCGATTTCTCAGCAGCTGCTCCCTGTGTCGAGCACAGTGGATACAGACAGCGCTTGCCAAATGTCAACCTTTAAAGTCCAACCGATGCTGCCACATGCCTCCTCTGCTACTTTGTCACCATTTCAAGAATATACTGAAAGGAAGGACAAAAAGGAGGATTCACATAAGGGCACAGCTCCTCTGCATCAGTATTAATAGGCATGAAAGTCATGACCATGATTATAACAAATGGGTTTCAGTGGGTTGGACTGCAGGGAATAGACGGGCAAGATCCTGCATGGATGCATTATTCTCTGCACATCTCAAGTCTGCTCCCACTTGAGATAACAGCCGGGAGACAACCTCAGACCACCCATCACAATCAGATGCTCAAAGTGGCTATGAAGAAACAATTCATTTGAGAAAGTCATTACCAGCCTCGAAGCTATATGCAAAATCAAAACTTTGATTTACTTGCATATTATCAATACTCGGATGGAAAACGTCTGCGCGCATTCCGTTTGTCATCAATGTCCTTAGCTACAAATTTCATTTTGATGAGGTCATTTCACACCTGCTATTAGTGTCCCATCTCTATACTAAATTTCATTTTGTATCGCTTTAGTATAAGAAAACACAATATCCGGCACGGGGCTGCCCATGATTTCCATTGATATTTGGCTATAGAACATATAAAGCAGGGTCCCAGGTTGCAGACTACATTTGAAAACTCCTTGAACAGACTGACCTCACTTGACACCTGTTGTTGCCTTCAACTCAGAAAACATCACACCATAGAAATGTACCTTCAATTTACAACAAGGAACCAGGACCCACTGTGGTCCTAAAACTACAGGGATTTCCTGAACCATTTTTGACTCCTACTCCAGGGTGATGGTTCTGGAATTGCTTGGTTAGGTTGTTTTTACACAAAGAAATAAAAACAGCAAGGTTTCAAGTCTTTTGACGAGGGAGGAAAATTACACTTCACTATGGACTGATGAGGAGGTGCAAGCATAATTAGTGTGATTAAAGTGATCCGGACACTTTAAGTATTAGAATAGTCATTTCAAAAGGTCTGAACTGTGGAACAAAATAAAATAAGACTACAAACTAAAATTGGTAATAAGTAATTAGCAATTTTTGTTAAGACTTGAAGTGCGGTTCCTGCAGCAAGGTGTGTGTTGAAGGAACATGATTCACACACACACACACACACACACAATTCCTACTCTGGATAGATCTGGGCAAAGTTCCTATTTTGTCCCAAGTAAAAGTCACTGCACTATTTATATGCTCCTTTTTATATACTGCTGAATAAATGCAATTCTACAACTTGTTCTTTCAAGCCTCTGCTCCAGATGGCGACTACAGTGATCCCCAATGCATCTAACTTTTTTTATTTTAATGTGTTTTTTTGCCCCCAGTCAATTGTGATTACTCCCACAACCAAAAAAAAAAATCTAAGTACCAAGTCTCCGTCCACTAAATAGTGTTCAATCGTTTGTGGCACTTAAAGGGAATTACATGCAACGCTCTGATTGGTTCAATTCATGTCCATCCCAAAACACGCAAATGATTAATTAGGAGCCAAAATACTACCCATTTGCCCCCTGTATCACACCAACCATTACGCTTTATCAAAATATCAAAATGGACTTGGACACGCCCCAAAGTTGTGGCTGCTGTGGTGTGCTAGATTGTGCACCATAGGTCATCTAAATGGGGACCTTAGTGGTTTTCTTCTTGCAGGACTAATACACATGGATTGTCAAGAATTTGGCATACATACAAAGTGGTCTACTTAAGATGATATATCGCCAAGCTAGCTAGGGAGTATAGTTGGCAGTAATGTGATTGAAAGGCACACTGATGCTGACAAGCTGAAGCGAGCAACGAACCGCACAGATTAATGTGACATTTCTTTGGGTTAATACGATTTGAATATTGTTAACCCTATCAACGCCACTGAATTAAGTATTTTCCTTTATATTTTTAATCATCAATGATTTTGAAAGTCGCCACAGTGCTGGGCCAGCTAATGGAAACAATGTAGCCAAATGCTATGGTAAGAATATTGCTCACCCCCTGCCTCCTCCACGTGACATGACAGTGATACAGAGAAAGGACTGACCAGTGAAAGTTAGTACCTCCCAGCTGGACTCATCAGTATACAGTCACTGTCAAATGATAATAGCTTAGCTCAGCTAATTATCCTGTGCCTGCGTTAAGAACATTCTTCATTTAGCTGAAATAATGCTGATTCTTCCCATATCGGTTGCCCAACGTGAAAGAGGATGTTCAGTACACAACAGAATCAAGTCAAAATTGTGCAGTTCACCAAGTGTGGCAATACTGAAAGACAAGGTGAGGATCAGTATGGACGGCCCCTCACTTGAGCTGTTCAAACCAGAATCCTGAGTGCAGCGCTACTTGTCAGCCAGCAAAAGAAAGAGCAAACCAAACTCTACCGGGTGGCCAAGTGACACTGAGATGGTAATGGTTGATGTCACTGACTCTGAGCTAAAGGAATAATCAAGAAACGACTACCTGAGCAGCAGAACAGATCAGACAAGGAAGGCAGAAGAGGCCAAGAAAGTGAAAGGACTGAAAACAGTTTGACGGTGGAGAAAATATAAGGAATGAGTGTGAATTGTTTAGGATTCGTTGAAATTAAAGGACTGTAGTATTCATATTTGCATATAGGACAGAAGACATTGTCATACATGCAATCGAAAGCAGACAGCAGTTTTTAAACAATATTTCATTTCACACAGAAGAAGAAGAAGATTCAGAAACATGAAAGGCAATTATAGGACGCATGACAGCAAGAAAACACCAAAAGCTTCATCTATTTGGGGATATTTCACACTGATACCAAAAGCTAACAAAGCTGTATATCGATATGGCAAGAAAGAGGTTAAGTATCACAACAGCACGCATTTTTATGCAGTTGGCTGCTTGGGCTGGTAAGGGCGGTTAAATATCAAAACAACAGCTTCATATCTGACACTGTGATACTGATGAGCGATTCTGAAGGCAGGGTCAGGTACTGAATATAATAATATGGAAATCCCCCAATGGAAATGGGGTGAAGCTTTCCTAAAAGTAACTTACTTTCAATTTCTATTTTTTTTCCCACTTACGTGTGGTTTGCGTTTTGTGTCAACAACAGGATTTGCCCGATAAACTCGTCCTGTGGGGTCAGCTGCATGGCTGGAAAGTCTGTGTCTTTCATTCTTCATTCATTCTTTCATTACAAGCAGCAGGGTGTATAGTATATACTGGGAATACTGCAACCGCTGCAGCAGCATTCTGCAACGCTGCACCAATGTCACGCTGACAACGCCTGGTTTGAACCTGGCTCATTCCATTTTGTTAGTTAATATGAGTCCTTTCAGTTAGGAAACTATAGTCAATCAGTAAACAATCGCTCTAAATCAAGTCAATCAGTAATCAATCAGAATTTGAACAGTATAGTTTCAATAACTGAGTTTCAACATTCCCTGACAGTATCAATGCATTCATGTGCTGCCTGAAAATGACTGATTATAAATTAGGCATACAGCAATGATTAATTACACTGATAAATAGGCCAGAAGTTACAGATATGTGATGTTTTGAGCACACGGGATGCTGTGCCAGTAATCAAAAGTAAAAATGATGCACCATATTACATGAACAATGTTTGGCATTAAACATATTCTTTACATTCGTAATATTGAAGCCTGATTCTCTGCATTGTCTAAAACAAGACAGCTATGAGCATCACTTGATAAGCCTTCTCAGCAGAACAAAACACTTAATTTCAGCATTTCTAATTATTTTCCTTTTCACTAGGAAATAGACAATTAATCCCTGCAGCCACAAATTATAGGACAATTTTGTCCCGTGCTCATACAATGGTAACAGAGCAGAAAGAGATTACTATCCTCTTGGCTCTTGAATCTCTTGGTTTAGGAAATTGGGACTTTTTTTTATGACAAACAGAATATCATCTAGATCAGTAATTATCTGTATTAATGGTTAAGCACAACTATCAGGGGTGATGCACTGTGTTAAGGCTAAATGAACTACATGGATTGCAGAAGTTCTATGAAGTTCTTAGTGAGTTTTTCTGCAAAAAAAATAAAATAAAATTGAA
>OMNV01008427.1:77288-110158 GCA_900303265.1 Brotula barbata
AAACCATATTTTTTTTTATATATATATTTATAAATGAAATGAAATGAATGAATGAATGAATTTGCACTCTGAACATAATTGCAATAAAATCAAAAGTAAATGTAAATAAATGCAATGTAATGTTTGGCTGCAAATAGTGTATGTATATGTATATACTGTATAGAGAGAGAGAGAGAGAGAGAGAGAATCAAAGATCAAATCACAGCTCTTTGTAGTTTTTGCAACCAGTTAAAAAAAAATATTCCTTTTCTGTTTTTGAAAACTTATGAATGATTTTAGTATTCACAGTATCACTGATGTGTACTGACATACTTGTCTTTTTTCCTTTCATTTATCGGCTGAATCATACGTCCAACAGTCGAGTGAAGCCACCTTTGTGTATCTGTTTTTTCTAAGACCATTATTTTCACTACTGTGCGTGTTTTTGTATTCATTTTTAATATGTTGCATAAACAGCATTCCACTGCACCTTACAACACAGACTGTCAGTTTGCAGGTTGTTTGTTCTTTGGAAACTATGCGAATATTATGTATTTATCTACTTGTGCAAAAAATTGTAAGAGTGACAAATATAGAGCAATGTTATGTAAAGAGTGCTGCGTAGTCAGACCATATATGGAATGTGTGGCTGTGTCAGTCTGGGTGGGTGTTCACTGGTCAGTAGACCCATAGCGGGAGAACAAATTAAGCATTCAGGGTCGTTGACCCAGGAGGTAAGCTTTGTATAAACAGCTGATAGAAATCATCCAAAGCTACGCTACTGCGTCAAGAGCGCAAAAAATAGAATACAATAAAATGTTGACCTTGAAATCTGTCCATTTTTTCCTGGTGTTTCTCCATTTATTTCCTCCGTGAGTCCCTCTTTCTCCTGTAGTGTTTCATTGAAATCATACACTCCCTACCCTCAACAGTGTTTCCAAAAAGTATCGCCTAAGTGTTGTAATGGACTCTAGAAGGTCCTTAGTATGATTTAGCTCAAAGCTGGGAAAGGCTGATAAACATGCACAGTTACTATGAAGAAATGGCGCGTCTACTAAAAGTGCTGTCCTTGTCAGTATTGCAGATAAAGGTCACAAAGTGAGTGTCATTCTGAAGAGCCATCTGTTGGTAATAGATGGAACAAGTGTGTTACTGTCTACCCCAGAAGGTTATGCCAATAAATGCTGTCTCTTTGATTCACAGCTAAATAACAAATGTTTACAGGGGTGTCTGAAAAGACACAGGACATGAGGACAACAGTACAAAGTATTTCAGGAGATATCAACTGATGAGCTGCAATTTTGGATTCTTATCTGTGAAAAACATGACAAACGCCAGCCCAAAGCCCATTACTTGTAATCTATGTTGCTGAATGAAATTATTTTCTCACCTGTAATGGATAACAGAGACGTTCGATACATATTAGGAGCCACAATAGGAAAGATTTGTCCTGTCAGAGTCTGGATGGTAGTACCTGTCTGTCTCCGGTTCTAATTCTTCTTGTTATTTCCTCAGCAGAGAATTTGAATGTTATCACTGAATGATGCCACACGTAGTCAATATAGCTACATAACGCACACAAAAGTCTATACAAGTCACACATTAGGCCTTATGTGTGTGTCATGTAGACCTGTTATTTCACTCCATATTGTCATATTTGATCCCATATGGTCAGAATATTTGTAGAGTTTCATGCCATATTCTCATGAATTATTCATATCCAGAACAGCAGGAACACGCACCATGTGACACGCACTCACAGACACACGTTCAGTCGCACATACAGACACACACACATATATATGGCAGGTGTCTTGCCTCTGCAATCATCCTCCATGCACTTCCACTTTTTAAAAATTCATGACAAATCCAGTTAATTTGACATGGCACGAAAATTTGAAATATATGGAATGGAGCTTTGAGAATACTGAATGAAATTCTGAGAATATGAAATGGAATTCTGAGACTATGGGATGAAAGTTTGAAAAAATAGATCACCTGCCATATTACAATCTATTGCACATCTCAGCCAAGACTCAACATTTCTCTGATTTCACCATACGTGAGCATACGCTTGTATTATGGATGTCACTGTCATCTCAAAACCACTTCGTTTTATCAAATCACCATCATCCAAGCTAGCAAGCATGCCTCACACTTGCTCGTTTGTTGAAAAATCGATGGCACCGTAGTGAGCGAGCATGTAATTCAGCACATCTATGTTAATATCTGGATCGGGCCCAAATTGTGCATGTTGTTAGTCCACAACAGTGTACAAATGTCTGGCTTTTGTTAATTAAGGAGGCTAAATGAGTTCATATATCAGAGATATAGTCAGAAAATAATGACACAAAACAAATATTGTACTACTGCTTCTACAAAGAAGACTACCAGACTAGTGGGGATATGATGAACTCACAAAGTACCTCTTTCAAGGAGGAGATGTTTTTGTTGTTTCCATTTTTCTGTTATCAGAATATCGCTATAAGTTTGAGTTCCAGTGAATCTTGAGGGGCAGGTTGGACATAATTCAGGGAGGAGTCTATTAAATTTTGGTACCAGGTTACCCGATGAGGACTGTAATAACTTCGTCTACATTTTGGATGATAATTGTTGAATCGTATGTCATCGAATCAAAACTCCTTGAGTATATCCACACCCACCCATATAAGCCACGCCCCTTTGTGTTTGCCAGATTTTGCACCGGTTTGATATTACATGTGCAATATCTCAGCCAAACATATAACCTATAATAATCTTTGCCCTTATGGTGATTTGGCTGCCTAACAGTGAAAGTGCTTGTGTTACTTTGTCTGAAGGTCTTCACATAAAGATAGACTGCAGATTTGTGGCAGAAATTGAAGGTACAACAATCATTCTTCCACCATAATGATCCATTATTGACCTTTAGTTTGCCTCGGTTATTTCCTCATACTTATATTATGACACTGAAAAATGGAGGGATGTTTTCATGCTTCATCATAACAAAAGGAATCATCATCACCACACCCTATTGTCAGATTGCTAAAATTGGCAACTTCACAAGATGCCTCACGGTACAGTGATTACTCTCTTAGTTTTCACCCTTCAGAAAGATTTGTTTTCTTGACGTGTTTTTCACTCCAGGGTGGCAAACATATTTATTCAAGCATTTTTGACCATTTCTTTCACATTCATTATACTCCAAAACAATCTCTCTATTTTAGCTGCAAAGATGTTGAATCAGGGATGCAAGACACAATCCAAATGTCATTTCTGTGTGACTCAAACACGAGCTGACACAAACAAGATTATTCTTCAACTTAACTGATGTGAGTATGCAAGCATGCTGAACTGATATCATGCATAATGAAAGAATACAATTAGTCCTCTAATACCTGTAATTATTCATGAATGCATTGTAACCCATCCATGCTGAGAGAATTGCTTTTCAGGGGTTTGCTCATCATAAGATGCCTCTTGGGCAGAATTTATTGCCGTTTAAAAGAATGGGCAATGATATCAGTGAGTGTTATAGCATTTAATGTTCAGAAAACCAATCAGTGTAAAACAAATACTCAGAGTACCCCACTTAAAGATGTTGACACCATTAGTTAAAAATCATGGTTTAAATTAGCAGCAGGGTGTAAGGCAAAAAAAAGACTTTGGGTTCAATTATTTTGGGTTTTACAGCAGCAACAAGACTAAACTGAAAGGCTTTCTGAGGACACACACTATACCTCCTTCAAGGCTGATCAGGCAATTTGGAATTTTGATAGGTTATTGATAAGGCCATGCCTCTCCCACCACCATGCTAATACAACTGGCTATTGACTAAAATGAGCTGTTGTTGTTGTAGCGCTGCCATCATTGACTGATGTTTCATTAGACTGGCACTTTTTGCAGAATGAGTCACACCCACTAAACGCTGACAGACAAATATATGAAAACAGAAACAAATATATAGAAATAAAGATAAAATTGATATTCCCCAAAGAATAGAATTTTCTTTGACTTAAGGCTCAAAAGAGGATGTTAACTTAATAAAGGTTAATAGAAAAATGCATCTGCCTGAAACAAAGGACTATATATTGTATATATGTATTATAATACATATTCAAAGGATATTATGACATTTATGGTAGTTAATTCAGGATGATGCACACTGCATAATAACATTTTACAATTTTTTACAGATGACGATGGAATGGGAGCTTGAGAAAGTGTTAATGTGGAACTTCAGTTAAGGAGGATCACCTGTGGTAGAGACTTTTCTTAATTTTAAACTATTCATATCTGATCTAAGTGTGTAAAGTTTGTGATTTTCCAAAATAAACTTTCATAAATCTTTCCATCATGCTGGCAAAAGTTAAGAATTATGTCAAACCTGCAGAGTTTTAGATGAGGGAAGAATATACAGCAGAAAAATCCAGAGGAAGAGGAGCAAGAGAGGGTCAGGGGGCATTTGCCTGAGGAAGACTCACAGGCTAAAATATTGATTACGTGCAAAATTAAGGATGAGAACAGCCTCTGTTAAAAATGTAATAAAAATTTAACATGAATTTTCCACGGTGTTTTTTTACAAATGATGTCTGAGCTGAAATGATGTCACAAGTCATCATTGACCTTTGGTGATGTACTAAGGGAGGCTACTCCAGGTATGCGGTGCGGATAAACAAACATAAGAAGACAAAGGCAGAAAACAAAAGGAAAAGGGGGGAAACTGTGGAGGCATAAGTCTTTTACTCTGAAGTTAAAAAAAGAAACCGCGTCGCCCGCAAGACGCCGTTATCCGACTCCCCAACAGATTGATTCCCCCTCATGTGAACGTGCATCTCTCATTACTTGTGTTTCTTGAGCCTTTGCCATAGTGCCATAATCAGAGAAGACAGAGTTATAATTAGGATACACAAAAGAGGGAAGAGATGTTACTTGAGGCCATGAAATGAATGCAGGATACAATGTGTGTACACACAGTGTCCTATATATAGTACAAGTTTCAAATATAATCCTGGCCACATGGAAATGTTTAAATATATTTTTTCCCTGTTTTATTCTTTTTTTTTTTTATATAATATATTTGCTGCTGTTTCCTGCTGTCTGTTTTTTGCCTCACATGTATGAGGACCTTCGGGCCTTAAAATGAACACGAATACAAATGTATTATTGTTATTACTGCTCGTAGTAATAATAGTGGAAGTGATTGTAGAAGTAGCAGTAATAATAATAGAAGTAATAGCAGCTATTAACATTAACAATGATAATGACTGGACAGGTGAGAGATAATTTAAAAACATCTAATGAAAACTGCGTGCACATTGGGAACATACACAAGGTTAACATGACAGTTAATCTCATGAAGTTAATATAGATGAAAAATGTGTCTGACTTTCATTCCCGTCAGTAATCAGCTCATTTGACTCTCACGCTCTCTGAGGATGCCATCTTTAAAGCTTTAAAATGTGATTGTGCAGCGCCCGGTGAGATGTTTTGGTGGATGTTTTTCTAAATGAGAATGAGTCTGTGTGGACGCTACATCACAGCAGTCTATGGAGGAAAGGTATTTTTAGAGGAACCGGCTTTAAAATCAGCAGACGGCTCCAGCTGTCAGACAGAAGCCGTGTCAGCTCTTCCGTTTGTGAATGAGAATAAGAAAAGCATTGTTTATTTAAGTCGATACAAAATACATCAATCTAACCTCAACGTAAACACAAAGGAATAGTTTCAGGGTTGCATTCATCCAGTCGTATAATTAGTTTACATTTTCTGGGGCGTGAATTACCCAGAATTCCTCTTCCGACAATTAAGTTCACACCATATTGTGCTTTACAATCCATGAACACCTAAAATAAGCAGTGTGCGCTTTGCAATGCCGCGGAATTGACTTTGGCACCGATCCATTTGAAATGATGATAGGTGAATTAAACTGCACACCCTAACACAAAAGGAAAATGTGCGATAATAATCATAACACATCGATCTCTACTTAACATATTAAATTGCACTAAAAGGACACCACTTTTCCATAAATGCTGCCATGTGTGACGGTTAATTCAGAGCAATAAAGGGAGTCGGGGGGGACTGGGGAATGAAGCTAATGAGAGGCGATAAGATTCAGTCCGGACCTCAATTTCAAGGATGGAAGGATCTCCGAAAGGACCACAGACAGACGTGAGGAGACCGGTCCTTAATGAGGGACATTAGAAGAGGCGGAAACATTGATATCCTTGTCTATCTGTGAGGCAAAAGACAAAGCTTATGCTGACAGCAGGTTTCAAGCCCACCAGGTATGAATCGCTTTTATGTAGTGGAGATTTACCAGATGATGTGTCATATCAGCTTTATCGTGGCCATATGCACAGAGACTCCTTATAGACCCTCTCTGAATAATTCACAAGAGAATTTGCAGGTTGGGCTGTCGACTGCAACAGATTTTGAATAATGTGAATCAGAGTGGTTTCCTATATCCGACTTTGTAGTTGCTGATGTGGGTCGAGAACACGGGGCGCTAAGCAGACCCCGTATTGCCACACTCAGGGTTTTTCGCCAAAACTCATTTATGGATTTCAGACTAGTCAGCCCCTTCAGTAAAAGTGAATTGTTAACATCTGACCTCACAATATAACGGGCCAAATGGTTTAAATCAAGCAAACATGGCTCAAGGGACGGCATCAAAGAAAGGAGGCGAAGAGACCGAATTTCAATTCTACTTCAGCATGAGGAACTCGATGGTTTCTTTAATGGAGACGAGAAAAACAATTGAGTAAGGTTAGAAAAAACATAATTACCCTGGCTTCTCAATATGCATTGTTAGGGAAAATACATAATCTGCTGTCTTATTCAATATGGTCAACAACAGTTTGCATGGTTCGCATGTTCATCATGTCTACCTGCTGACAAATACACTAATAGTCTGATACACTAATACGCTGACTGACTGCATTACAAAGCAAATGGATTGAATTGAAATTATTAGCTCAGCTCACCCACAATGGAAGATCCAGCTATTAAGATAGTAGTGGAGGTCACGCTTTAAAACGTGACCAAAAGCCACTTTTGTACACAACATTCAGGGCCATATTTACTAAGCATTTCTTTTAGGCCCAATTGAGTGAAATAGCACTTGTCGATATTTCTCAAGTGTCACAAAGTAGATTTTGTTTCTGCCAAATGACAGAAAGGTGTCTCCACTCTAAACTGTGTGTTTTGTTTAATGCATTATGTATTTGGAGCGTTCCATACACCTGTACAAAAATATAGGAGCCTTGAGGCAATGAGGATTCATTCAAGCGATAGACATTATGCAATTTTTCACTTTTTTCAATTTTTGGGTTCATTTTGGGTCAAATAATTATTTCGACACACCTGGATGTGCCACAATGTCTACAACACACAAACATACAGTCAAAACAACATTTTGGTCAAACTTAGTGAATCATGCCTCATGTTCTTTTTGGGGTTATTATTCAAATTTATTGGAGTAATTTTGATAAAGTCAAAAGCTATAAATGAGATATATATATAAAGTAAGAGCTCAACTTGATGGAGCGGCAAACTTTTAATGCCTCGTATCTCAAAATGCGTCTGGGGGAAGACATATGATATTAAAGTCATGATTAGCAGTTCTTGCATGTTTCTATCTCTCTTTGTTTCTGTGCAGCAGATTTAATAATGTGTCTTCTTGTCTGTCACACTCAAATTAATAATGTGGGATAAAGATGCACGATTCATTGAGAGTGGTGTCTTACAAAAACATGGAGAATACCATTTGTTCATATTTGGTTTTTTTTTTCCTCAAAATTAATCTCAATGATCTCATGTATTTCAAAGATGATCAAAAGAATAATTAAGGAGGATAGGTGCTATGTAAATAAGAAATTGTTTAACTGATTTGGAGAAAAAAACATGAATCCACACCTAATATGCCCTTTTAATGTTTTCAATTTAATTAATTAAACGGAAATAATGAAACCAATATGAATAAATACATTCATGTCTTTTTTGTTATAAGCTACATGAGTGACAGAAACCTACACAGGAATTTGCAGTCCTGTAATTTATATTTATGATGTATAAATAATGTTATGTTGTTCCATTTTAAGCTTAAAATGTGATCACATTGAAACAGCAAACCCTTCCATCAATAAATCAACTTCAGAGGCACATGATGTCTTCCATTAGCTTCAATGAATGCATGAATGCCTTAAATTCAATTTGACTACGGTAGAGTGCCTATAATTTGACTGAACATGTCCATTAATATACAGTATATTTCATCACATCACTCGGGGCCAACTGTTGCCAACTTGGAAAAAAATTACAATAATTAAAAGCAGCCTTTGACAGTTGGATATTTGACAGTTGTCAAAGAGAAATTTGGAGTTTGAATGGGCTGGATTTGTCATTAAAGGCAATTATCACCAAGAAACAAGCCACTAAAAATTTCCGTGGGGGTATTCATCATTTTTAATGAATAATAGTGACAGTGAACCTCATTTGGCATGCACCTTATAAATACCACTGTTCAGATCTGTGCAAATTCTCTTCACAATCCTGATGACAATCTTTTATGGATATATGTACTTCAAACACTGGGGGAACCTAAAATTGTCAATTAAATGGACACACGATATACTGTATGTATATATGGTGGAAAATAATATGAACATGGTCAGTGTATGTCATTTATGGCCATGTGTGTGATCAAAGTCATCATATTGTATTATGTTATGTTATGTTATATTACATTACATTATATTATATTATATTATATTATATTATATTATATTATATTATATTATATTATTTTATATTATATTATATTATATTATATTATTTTATATTATTTTATATTATATTATATTACATTACATTATATTATTTTATATTATATTATATTATATTATATTATATTATATTATATTATATTATATTACATTACATTATATTTATGGATGAATGTATTTATTTATGTATTTGTCATTGTGTTTTTTTTCTTCTTATTGGTGTCCATCATGGTATCCTTTGAGTATCTACTTTTGTTTTCCTTGTGAGGGATTTATCACTATAAATACTACGTGTCAGTAATTTATTTATCATCCCTCAATCCAGATTGGCACCAAACTGTCCTGAGTTCTTCCTTATGGAAACACTACACTTTTTCAACAAACTATATCAAAATGCTTTTTTTTTTTTAAGATGAAAATCAAACAAACAACGGACAGACGGCCGTGAAAACAACAGCACCTGGCACCTCGCAAACAGATGACTGGTTGAATTTTCCATTGTGCGTGATGGCCATCAAAACACAGCTGCAGTCATCACGGTGTCGACCATGTTTACGGCGCCACGTGATGCGTATTCACCGTAACGCCGCATCTGAACGTGTACCGTCATCTCATGTTTACTGCATTGCTGTGGGATGCATCTGCCTAATCTGTCTAATCTGTCTAATCTGTAAATATTGTTTTGTATAAGAGACGACTTGGACTCGACTTAGCTTCTTCAAACCAATTCAATTTGGCTGCTACAACTTTGAACGGTAATCACTGTTCCGGTGTCTTCATCTTCCCTCTGCCGACGTGGTACGAGCAATAATTTACAATGTGTGCGTATATTTAATGACGGTACAAACCAAACTCACAACAGTAAATCCAGTGCTTAAAAGTCCAGACGATTTATGTCCGATGGCCACAAATCACTGGAGGAAAACCTTTTTTAACTGTCGACAACAACCGAGTCTCAGAGCTGGAGAGCATCAATCCAGGGAATCATTGCTATTTAGTCAGAATACCAAATTTTATGAGATTTGGAGGCTTCATGTCCACCAGGAGATTAATTTCTCTGTTTCTGAAACGAATATGAGCCAATCTTCCATCCGGCAAACACGCCATCCATCAAGCAGTTCATACTCGTGGTGTAATTTCACTTTTAATTGTTGGCCCCGCTGAAACAGATCGCAGAGCTGACGCCGTGCAGTATGCTCTGATTGATATGTTCTGAGCTCTTCTGCAGTACGTCGTCATGGATTATGTGCTGCTGCTGCACTGCAGAGTGAAACATCCCTGATGTGTGCACACTTTCTTGGTTTTGTATGAATATGGCCAAATGATTGTAAATTCATGCTTGGGAACACTAATCAAATCACCGATCGATACCTAATCCACTTTTCATAGGTTCTCAGGATTTCTTCACATCCACCGTGTAGATGATGTGCTTATTCTACGTTGCTTTATCTATAATCAGAATACTGAGGGTAAGCACATCTACATCTCTATCTATATATATCTTTACAACATCTTTACTTGTTTTCTCATTAACCGCCTTGTGTTTTGAGGTAACCCCATTCCAAAGGCTTGAGGGACTGTTAGATTTAATAAGGCAATTAATCCTTCAACTGAAATTGGGGCATGAAATTGGAGTTACAATCAACAACATATTAAGACGCAAGCCTGCCAACCTGTGGTCTAAGAGCGGGCTACTATTCTCAATGTACAGACCGCAGGTTACGGCGGCACTCCTAGACGAAACAATCAGTAAGACGAGAGTATATGTCTCCATTAAATGAAGGAAAAACAGTGAACCTCACGGCTGCCCTGCTGCTTCTGTTCTATCTGTAATAGGAGGAAATGGCTTGTGGTGAGCAGAGGATTCAGCCCTTCTGTGGGAGTTTAATTCAATCCCAGCTCGAGTCAAAAATGAATTAAAACTCTCATTAAGCCCCCCCTGACTAAGCTGGCTGGTAGGACTGGGGTGTTATACAGAAGAATCCGTCAGCTCCACAAACAGTTATCAGTCTGTGAGTCAGCCATCAGTCACTAACTCTATAATTTTGTTATTTTAATTTGCAGCGCGAGCTCTCACCCACACAGTGAGCCCGGTGAACCCATTTGCAGATGATCCAAAAAGCAGCATGTGCACGTTCTGCTGTTCAATCTAAATGAGCAGAGAGTTCCAGATTGACACATCTAAGACTGCACATCATCTTTCAGTGAGGAAAATGAGGATAACACACAGCCATCCAGCTCACAGAATCACTGACCTTTCCACAGTGCATTCTATCTAAGCACCTTGGACTGTGGCCATTTATTATATGAAAGTGAACAGCCAGCAGAATGTGTTGTTTTGTGTCAGGAAGAGAAAGAGGAACCTGTGTGTTGAAACCCCACAGGAATACGTCCACAGTGTTTCTTCTGCAGGACTGACTGCAGCTTACATTATCACTGATTCATTGCTACATCTGCTGTCAACACTCTGCAGCGCTGACATTTCACATAATTCTGCTCTTGAACACATCATAAGTTGCTCTTGTGGGCTAATGAAGCAGCACATGGGAGCTGAAAATTGTAATCATTGACAGGTATGATAAATATTTGGGCATTAAAGAAAATAAAGGATGAGCGCAGACAGTTGACACACAGGCATCGGAGGAAAACGATCTGAAACAGCGTCATACAATCTACGTTAGCCAAACAATCGTGTGTATTTAGTCTTGGGTCTTCATCTGCTGTCTAACAGAGCCTTTACGAATGAGAAAAAAAACCCCACTGCACTTTTCTCACGTACAGTAAGTTAGATATGTGAGACATGATTGCCACCTGCTGGCGATAAAACGCATAACACCCCATGTGTGCTGCCTTCAGGTAACGTTGAACTCTTAAATCTCACATTATCGACAATGAGTTCATCTTTATAAAGTTATAATTTAAATTATTTTGAAAGGTCCAACGTTTCCATGGATTACATATACATCCGGATGCATTCTGGGCAAATCTGTATAAAATGATACTCAACAAATTAAATATGCCATAACTTACTAAAGAGAGAGGACCCATTGAGTTTATCCAGAGTCTATTCAGTAACCTATTTTCATTTAAATGTGTTCAATTATCAATTCCTTTACCGGTGCCTGTGGAGTGACTTTATTATATTTTCTTTCTAGTGTGAAAAATGTTGGTTGTTTCCCCATTTGATGGTTTATGTAGATTGACTTGACAAATATGTCAGTACGCTTCAGTGGTTCAGTCGCCCGTATTAATCATTTAAGACGGAGTAATTTATTCCCCATTAACTTATGATAATTATTAGATTCATTTTATTTAAAGACTTTCTTACTAAAATATAGCTTTACATGGGGAGAAACAGCTACAAACGTTTTTCTTCTTTGAACTTATGGACGTTATTTCAGATCTTAAGACATTCATACAGCAACGTCTGCTGACTGATGCGGAAAAACATCCTACAAATCGTACATTTCATACCAGGGTTTGACATAAGGTTTCTTTTCCAGTGCAGAGCAGCTTACTATTAGTGAATAAATGGAAGTGTTAAGACTTAAAATTAAGTATAATAAACGGTTTAGCAGTTTGTGGTAAAGTACTGAGCCGTAATGATCAAGTTTCCAGAACCTTATGAATCGCTCTCTGTTGGCTGCTCTTATGCTGCATTACTGTGGGTGTATGTAGTTTACGACGGGACCCAGAAGGCATCGCAATTTATGCACATGCGTGCATTGAATGAACGCCGTGGGAGCGACAAAGCTGACGGGACCACGTGACTGACAAATACAATCCAATGAAGTAGATCAACATGATTTCAATGCGCGGCGCGCATTCGAGCGGAGCGTTCTACGTTGGTTGTCACGTGATGTTATTAGTACGGTCGGGTTCGTCAACTCGGGTAACTCCGTAGATCACGTGGTTTTGTCGACGCAGTCCCCGCGGTATGATGTAGTATAGCGTTATTCGATGGTGTGCCACACACGTGTAGGGCCACATTTGACATATGTACCTCTTAAGAGACTCGTGGTAGCAAAGTTGTAACTTTTAGAGGCCAACGTTCATCAGATTTAAATTTGCGTGTGGACATTTTCTACGCGGAGGATCTGCCGTAGGATAGCTTTGTCACTGAATATTTTGGTGAGTTGAAATTTGATGCCGTAAACAGAGGTCGCTAGCTAGCAAAGAACCAGCAGTAAAGTCCTCGTTTGTCGTGCGAGCAGAACGAAATAAATTCAAAACAAATTGAACGTAAATAAGCACGACACGAAAAAAATCTGGAATTTTACTGTGCCGCGTAATAGGTGATGATGTCATCACTATATTAATAACATACAGTGTAGATACACGTATTTTAAGTAACCAAAGTAGGCTAATCGTCCTGTGGACTTTGTCGGTACAGCTAGCCGAGTCTTATAAAATGCTACCTGATGTGATGCTGCTGTTATTTCTCCGGTGTTATGACCACGTTTTTTAGCTAGCTTGATGCACTCGTGGGACCTGACGAAACACGTTATCCAATGTGTTTTCACGGCACCGAGCAAGCAGAAGGATTGATTGTGTCAGTTCTCGACAATGGAAACAATTTCGAAGCTTTGCGAGTGAGATGGATTTTCGTCGTACTTTGTTGTGGTAGCTGGCATGTAGCCGTAAGCTAGCAGCGTTGGCGGTAGGACTCTTGGCGCTTCGTTAGCAACGCGCCTTTGCAGTAGGACTAAATGAGGTGCTTCCCGTAACGTCGGCCGTTACTGTGTATGTAAACGAGCGCTTCCAAAACGCCACGTGGTCAGCTGTGAAACCTGCCTGTCAAGGACAATGACAAACTTTGGCTGTAAAGACGCGTGGGAAGCTGCTGTCACACAAACAACGTATAATGTCTGTATTTTAAAAAAAAGCATAATGTGGTTTTAAGATAAAATGTCTGCTCTTGGACTGACTAAAATAGCAATCTGACTTTCCCTTTTTAAGAGTGAACTGGCATGATGATGCTCAGATGGTTTTCTGATTAGTTTTTCAGTGATTTTATATGCCAAATCTAATCCACAGTGAGCCAGTATAACAGCATGTGTAATGTAGTCCACCACAGTAACCTTCTTGGGGCATTTTGCAGATATAGATATTCCCTCTCCAGATATTGGGGCAAAATGATGAAGTACATCCTGGTAACCGGCGGAGTCATCTCAGGAATTGGCAAAGGCATCATTGCAAGCAGTGTGGGCACAATCCTCAAATCGTGTGGTTTGCATGTGACTGCCATCAAGATCGACCCATACATCAACATAGATGCAGGCACATTTTCACCCTATGAGCACGGTAAGTTAATGATTTGAATCTTCCTTTTTCAGAAGTCATTTTTGATCGATATTTGCATTAAGCAACACGTCATTTTGTAATGGCTTCATGTTGTGTTATATTCACGTGGATTAGGGGAAGTCTTTGTGCTAGATGACGGGGGTGAGGTGGACCTGGACTTGGGAAACTACGAGCGTTTCCTTGACATTCGGCTAACCAAAGACAACAACTTAACCACCGGCAAGATTTATCAGTCAGTTATCAACAAGGAGCGGAGGGGAGACTATCTGGGCAAGACTGTCCAAGGTAAAACACGGAAGTTTGGCAGATGGCATCATATCGACAGATTGAGGCAAATAATAATGACATTGTTCTTCTCTGTCTGAAAGTGGTCCCACACATCACAGATGCCATCCAAGAATGGGTTGTGAAACAGGCCAAAGTACCTGTTGATGATGATGATGTTGAACCTCAAGTTTGTGTAATCGAGGTGAGCCTTTAATTTGCTTTATGCAGTTTGTTTTGTACTGTATCATCTGAGAATCCACCACGATAGGTGTCATGTTCTTACTGTAAATGGAAAGAAACCCATGAAATCATACACGGTAGTAAATTTTGTGTGTGTGAAAGTGGTGCTTGAGTGCACAACGATACCCATGTGCCTTTTTCTACAATAAGTGATATACACAGATTTCATGTTAGATTTTGCAGTCTTGCGTCCTGCCCGTCATTGACTCTGTTTATATTTGTGACTGTTTGCAGTTGGGGGGCACCGTTGGAGACATTGAGAGTATGCCTTTCATTGAGGCTTTCAGGCAGTTTCAGTTTAAGGTGAAGAGAGAAAACTTCTGTAACATCCATGTCAGTCTGATACCACAGGTAAGAGAACAAAACCCTCAGGCCATCTTGTTGTTTGTTGGGTTTTTTTTTTCATCCGTATGTTTTAACCATCTTGATCCTGCAACCATTAACTATCAATAGATCATATGCAAGGACCTAAAATCTAATTGTTAATGTTACTCTCCCTGATGATGTAGATGATGGTAGAGACAGTTCCGCCCAGGTCAGCATGTCATTGAAATGAAATATGTGTCCAGTTAATGTCAGTTATTTGTAGACATTTCTATTCACCCCTGTATATGTCACACTAAACGACATGAAAAGGAGTACACAGAGGTTTTTTTGTTTATCTTATGATGCCATGTAGTTACTCCCAGATGTCAACGTACCAGGATGTTGCATGTTTTGGTGACGATTTTGACAATATAAGCATTTAATCTTGTCTGCACGTCTCACAAGACGTTACAATAGCATAATTATCATGTCAACTCTGTGATTAATGTGATGTGTCATCTTTCAATGGTTTTGTCCAGCCCAGTGCTACAGGAGAGCAAAAGACCAAACCAACACAGAGCAGTGTGAGGGAGCTGAGAGGTCTAGGCTTATCCCCTGATCTGGTGAGTTGTCTCCACACTAATCATTTATGCAGATTTCTTTTTACTCATTGTCTGTGTCCTTATTAACTGTGAGTAAACCCAGTTATACTGTGAATATGTAGCACATATACTATATTTAACACAGACTATTCACAGAATAGCATGAAAACAGCTTGCATAGACTCAATTATGCAGGACAAAAGCTTTCTGAAATATCACAGACAACAGTACCAACCATTTGGAGAGAGAGATTTGGATCAGGACTCCCTTGGACACTAACCAGTGTATTGTATTTTTATTTCGCTTGTGTTTGTTTTGTCGTGGTCTGTTTCCATTTGTTTTGTGTCGTCTCACTGTTCGGTTGCCACGATCGCCCAGTTTATCCACAGGAACCAATCACGTTCCATTTCATCTGTCTGCAGATTATGTGTCGCTGTTCCACCGCCCTTGAAAACTCTGTCAAGGAAAAGATCTCCATGTTCTGCCATGTAGAACCTGAACAGGTAGAGCACTGACATCATCTTCTTTGCAGACAGACAACACCGCCTCTCTCAGCCACTCGAGACTCATGACTCGTCTTCTTGCAGGTCATCTGCGTGCACGATGTGGCGTCCATCTACAGAGTACCGCTACTGTTGGAGGATCAGGGTGTGGTGGGCTACCTGAGTCGGAGGTTGAATATGCCCATACAGGCTCGACCCCGAAAAATGCTGACTAAATGGAAGGAGATGTCTGACAGGTGGGCGAGTCTTACAGGTCATTTGGGTAGGTCAAATCAAAACTGAACTGAACTGAAGAGGGCAGAAAGTTGGTCCTGCCCTGCTCTCAAAGGGTGGAACGTTTAAAGACTCTTTCTGTTTCCACGCCATAGATAAGATACATTCATATTCATTCATGGATAATTCTGAAAATGTCTTTGTAAACTGTCCAGTGATTGTAAATGAGCATTCCAGTAAATGAGCATAAACTCTATCTTGAATATTCTCACAGATGCATCGTTGCCAAAGATCAGATATGAATCCTAGTTTAGTCTGAGCAAAGAGGCAAAAAATTATTGGATTTTGGCCACTTACACCTGGAAGGTGAACATAGGAGCCGTGGCACCGATACCCCATGTTGAATACAGTAGGGGGCAGTACAGCATGAGCTTTCTACCCCTGAGTAATTTGTTGTTGCCCTTATCGGTCCGGGGAATCACCCTTTTGATGATGCCACTGTACGCTGTCTTCACAGGTCAGACAGATTGTTGGAGCACTGTTCTATAGCTCTGGTTGGGAAGTACACAAAGTTCTCTGACTCCTATGCCTCTGTCATCAAGGCTCTGGAACACTCCGCTCTGGCCATTAGCCACAAGTTGGAGGTTAAGGTAACGTGCAATTTTACACCAGACAGCATACAATGACAGATGTCTTTATTTTAGTCAGTACAGCCGACACTTATGTACAGTAGAGATACACACGGAGTCAAGACGTCGTCAAAGGACGGTAACTTTGGTTCAAAGAAAGGAAAATATTTACATTTTAATAGGGTTGTAGCGATTCATCTGTTGCATTGATTTCAATTCCTACGAGCCGACTTCATCAAGTTGCAAACAGAGACCCATCCTACCAGTGCGACTTGTATCGAAAATCAATTTCCAATGCATTCATTGCCTGTGTGTTGTACCCATACTAAGACATTGCACCTCGTATTTAGCACGACAAACGTTCGTTACGTGGATGCATTTTTTTGCACTTCTGAGGATGAAAAAATGTCAGAATTTAACTAATTTTACTTGTGTTCCTGTAAATGAAAACAACTGTTAGTTTTAAGCACTGCATTAATCACCCATTTAGTCCATTTACTGTTCTAGTAATCACCAGATTAACCGATTTACAAAATAATTGGTAGTTGCAGCCAACTGTTCTGCTGACCATAAAAACAGTCTGAGTACGGCGTGGACCACTGTGCTAATGTATAAGATGCCTGACATGTGTTTTTAAAGTTGCTATCTAAAGCTACATATTTGTCTGTTTTCTTCAGTATATAGACTCGACTTATTTGGAGCCAGACACACTGCAGGACGACCCGGTCAAATACCACGAGGCCTGGCAGAAACTTTGTAGTGCCAAGTGGGTTCCGATTGTGTCTGTTTTTTTTTTACATAGTACGATAATTAAAGGAGCACTCTTATCAATATTTGTTTCCTCCATCCTCAGTGGCATCTTGGTTCCTGGAGGTTTTGGCGTCAGAGGAACAGAGGGAAAGATTCACGCCATCAACTGGGCGCGGAATCAAAAAAAGCCGTTTCTGGGTACGCGGTTGGTGTTGCTATGATTTCATACTGAACGCAGTCCATACGAATACTGTAGCTGAAAGAGTGAAGAGTTGGTCGTGCACGGCATACTCCACTTGACTGATATTTTTATTTCTCCTGTTTCTGCAGGCGTGTGTCTTGGAATGCAGTTGGCAGTGTGTGAATTTGCTCGGAATGTGCTCGGCTGGGAAGGTAACACCAACTCTTTACCTGCCATGAGATCATCCTCTACATTTGACTTCTTTTATGTGTTGTGGCAGTAATTTCTTCAAATCGGATATTTCGTTGACTTGGTCCTTGGTCTAAGATATTCTTTAGTGTCTGGGTGAAGTAATAATAGTTAAAGTAAATGAATACATCTCCGTTAATAGACTGGCATAGAGCAACAGGAAATGTGCAGTACCTATTGAACTGCCTGCTTTCAGCTCCAAATTAGCGACTGGGGGGGAATTGGGTCCAAACCTAATCAACCTTATGTTATTTGCTGTGTTTTGCATTTAGATGCCAACTCGACTGAATTTAACCCAGAATCAACGCATCCTGTGGTAAGCTTCACTCTCATCATAGCACCAAGATGCTCTGGACTTGAACAACAACAACAACGTGTCATGAATTCAGATGATCATGTTATGCTTTGGTAGGTGATTGACATGCCAGAGCACAACCCTGGACAAATGGGCGGGACAATGAGGCTAGGAAAGCGACGGACCATTTTCAAGACCACCAGCAGTGTTTTGCGTAAGAAAAGCTGATTACACGTTTCCTCCGTTCGCCGTGTTCCGTCTGAGCTGTTGCTTATCGTGTGTTATATTCCAGGGAAGCTTTATGGAGATGCAGAATACGTGGATGAAAGGCACAGACACCGTTTTGAGGTATTTTGACCTCCATCTCTATTGGCAGTGTTCAACACCTCTTCATTGGAGTTGGTTTATATTTTCTTAACTTTTTTTTTCTTGTTCAGGTCAATCCGGAGCTGAAGAACCACTTTGAAGGAAAGGGCTTCCGCTTTGTAGGTCAAGATGTGGAAGGGGAAAGAATGGAAGTCATAGAGCTGGATGGTACGTAAACATGAATGGTGCAAACCTTTTCAGCAAAAACTTGTATTTCTGCCCAGTGTTGATTACCTCTAAGACTCCTGTTATTTGTAACTGCCTATTAGCTTTTTCTATGCACTGCAATCCAGCAATTGATTTCACACCAGCTTTGCCATAATCCCTGTTGGTAAGGGACCTCTGGCAATTTGTAGTAATTGCAGGTCATCTGATCGTTATCCTGCTGAATGTGATGTTGATAATTTAAAATTCCCCCAACTATTACCTACCATGTCGCCAAGCATGGAGGTCATGTGATAATGCTGGTCTCTTGCACACACAATCCTCTACTCTTACTTGTCAAATTCCATCTAAATGTTTCTTAAATAGGTTTCATTATGTAAATAGTCCCTAAACTGTCTTGTCTGGACTAACAGTTCATCACTAATTGCATTTTTCAGATCATCCATATTTTGTTGGAGTGCAGTACCACCCAGAGTTCACATCCCGGCCCATCAAGCCATCGCCACCTTATCTTGGTTTACTCCTGGCTGCTGCTGGGAAACTGCAGAGCTACTTGCAGAAGGGCTGCCGTCTGTCCCCGAGGTACATGAGCAGCAGTAGAACGCGACAGCACACGAGTACTGCAATCGTGCAAAAAAATTTAAGATGGTTTTGTTTTTTTCCACAGGGACACATACAGCGACCAGAGTGGCAGCAGTTCCCCGGACTCTGAAATATCAGAATTCAAATTGCCTTCAATCTCAAATGAATGATGAAAGTGTTACTGCCAGTTGAAGTTGGATCCTCTGGAAGGCCTGTCAGTGACACACAGGGCTTCACAAATCTATAAATACTGTCTTTAAAATTTAACATGGAGTATCATTTTATACATACAGGGTGAGAGTATTACTGTAAAAATAAGCACTGTCATGAGTTCTACAAGCTACATACTTTCAGAGGCCTGTGTTAAGGCCTCAGAATGCCAAGACTTGAGTATGACTGACTCCAGTGTTCAAGTCTGTTTGTTTTGCTCTAAGATTTCCCCATTAACCAATGTAACCGCATTTATAATTAAATTACGAATAATGTAAATTGATTTGTTTCATTTTGTCATTGCACCCCCACATGTTATTTGAACACAGATGACACAATCCAGATACAGTTTAGAAAAAAGTTTAATGCTTTCAAAATTATAGTCACAGTAATCTGCATTAGACAATAAAAATGAGTCCAACATTTCACCTGCAGCCACGTGTCACCTCACAGGACCTGAAATGAAAACAGGAGTTTAGAGTAATTCAAAGACTACTCAAGGCACACATTAGAATCAGACTGATCTCAGTCCCATATCCGCAAACTTCATCCAACAGTCGTCAATGTAATAAGGATCATCATCGATCAGAAACAAAGAAATCATTGAGTTGTGACATTTAACGTACCTTCAGGTGGCCACAGGAGAATTATCCTTTGTACCTGGAATGAGCAACAAAAAAATACAATATTTAGACCAGTACAATGTGAACTTATTACATTTGGTGTATTTAATTCAAACTGTAGGACAGTTGAGTGGCTGCTGATGGCACAAGGAGCCACCGCAGTCAAAGACCACCCTATTTTCTTGCATACACTTGGAGAACCTAAGGCTACAAACAAAGTCCAGGTCCTTAGGATAGCATGCTGCCATCTGAACAAGACAAGGATGGGTACCCTTGAAATTCACAGTACAAATAAGGGAATTCAAGTTTTACCTTAAGAGACTTCTCAGTGAGTTCTTCACACACATGGGGGGGGTCACCTAAAGAAGAAGAGGTTTTACTAACTTGTCTACAACCACCTTAAAACAATTGTCCAAATGTCTGGCTCAGCAAAAAGAGTACATAAAAGGGTTTCATTATCGAGATCGCTCTCTCAGTGAGGGCAAGTGTGTCATCATAGCCAAGACTGGGAGATTTGATGTACAGCTATTCCATTTACCTGAGCAAGCTCAACTCCAGCCCGTCTTCATGACCCTGCAGAGATAGAAAGAGGTTAAGTAGCAGGAACAGTCTTTGCTGAAGGATTCATGGCTGAGCTTGTACTTCGTGTCCTTTCCCTCTATGTTGCTGAGGAGTTACTTTAAACTGAACAGCGACCGTCGGTGAAAGTGTTCATCTTGGCGTCCTGTTGACCGCCCACTGCTACAAAAGAGCATGAACGGCTTCGATAGGAGCCTGTCAAAAAGCCTACAGCGTGTACTTGGAAAAGCAACTTGCCTGTCATCTGTAGAGTCCATGGCGTAGGCTGAAAAGTCTTGGTAGCCTTACACTTTTCTCAAAGTCAATTTTCCTTGGCACCTTTCACTTTATGAAGTCACTGCGCCTGTTGTGTCCTCTCTCCCCCAATTCCAGATCTTTCTACATATATTTAACCTGCTACATGTAACGCTGCAATGTAATTCCTAGACATCACTAGGACTGCAGGTTTAGCTGCAAGGGCTCCATTCAAGTTTTTTGTCTGTCTGAGGACAGAATTTTTTTTTTTTGTCACATTTCAGTGTACTTAAAAAAAAAAGGTCAGCTTGGATATTTAAAGTTTGTTCTGATGGCATTGTAAGAACCAAGGCAATCACCCTTCATTCTTGTCAATCTCACTACCAGTTTTCCTAAACTGGCTTTATCAGTGATAACGCAAGACAGATGTGAAACTGATTGGGATGAGTCAGGGTCTCACCTACTTAAGTTGCAGCACAAATGTTTTGTTCTGCCACTAAATATAGTCAATTCTAAAAATCACATGGAGAATTCTCTTTCAGTAAAATGCATGAGTACCAAGACCTCCAGACACATCTGTGGAACGGATTGCTGGTTGACCCTGAGGAAGACAAAATGAGATTCACATGATGCCAGTTAAATGATTAGAAACACTTTTCTAGTCACTTTCAACTGAAGGTGTGGCTTCTTAAGGGGCAAAAGTGCAAAGGAAAACTGATAGGATCTATAATTCAATGCAATTTTCCCCATCACGGACCGCCTGAACAAGTCTGTGATCATGAGTCAGCTCATTATGTTCAGTTCACTGTTGCTAAATGTCGATTCAACCGTCCTATAATAAGTTATTGATTTGTATTTACATTAGTAACCGCACTGCATTACGAAAAGAAAAAGCACTAGTAGCTGCCCCACCTACGTTAGGAAATTTGCATGCAATTCACAAAAAGTAACTGTGCACTCAAAGATGAAAACATCTAAATATATCAAACAAAGTATAACATCAATGTTGTGATTAGTGATCGCCTGAGACGCCACAACTCATAAGTTACCGTAGAAGGACTGCTATGGGGCCACGTGGTTACACATGGTCCACACGCGTTAGCCAAGCCCGCTAACGCGTTAGCCCCTGTAACAACCATACAATTTCATTTCCTACCGACTGCGACATGGAACTCTGGAGAACTATGACCGTGAAGAATTGAAGAGAACCATTTTCACCGTCTTCGTACATTACGCGGTAGCTCCTTAGCTAACACTTTTGACACGTTAGCCAACTTAAGGCCTTTTCCTTCTTACTGTAAACATTCCAGTTTTTCGCGGAGAAATTCGTGGATACCGTGCACACACAAAAACACACGTAACTTCCAAAAGGGAGTCTAATGTAATGTAATTAATAACTTGGCTCTTACCGGTGGTTTAGCTAAGTCTGACAATCATCCTAGGTTGAACGGCTGAGGAAGAGGCTAGGCAAAGGCTTTCATGCCGTTTTATACGCCGGCGCAACTCTGCGGCCTTCTGATTGGCCTATGTAGGTCACGTGAACCACTTGCATTCTGGGAAATGTGGTGATAGTTTAGTTTTTCGCTACGGTTAAGGTTTTCATCCTTACCAAGCGGTGAACATCAACTGTACCAACAGCAAATTTGTCACTTCCCAAATATTTAACAGAGATTAAAAACAGAAGAATGTGTCGTACACAGAGGGTGAATAACGGCTACACGGTGAGAGGCCGTGGCTGAAACAAACGTCTACGTACTTCAGAACCAAGGACAGCAGCCTGCTTCCATCTATGAGCCTGTTTCATATTCTCACACACACACACACGGCAAATCTGAACGGATAATCAATTAGTTCGTTCACTAAGCAGCGGATTTATGTGAAACTAATGCAGCCGGAGCACTTCGATAAACCCAATTCCGTTTCTTACTGAGGAGAAAGCAGCTTAAAATCCCAACAAGGCTTATCTCTCGGTCTCATGGTGGTTTTTCTTTTCTTTTCTTTTTTCTTTTTTCTTTTTTTTTTTTATAACCCGTCTCGTGGAGCGTAGGTAAACGAGTCACATGACTGCTGCGGTCGCTCGGTCGCTCCGGTTCACCTCCCCGTCTCTTCCTGGGCAGAGAGAGCAAGGCAGCATCTGCAGCCCGAGCTTGATGTAAACACGCTGCGAGCAGGGCTTTGTTCCGCACACACTCCGCTGGACCGCCCGAGAGTCATGCCATGGATATTTTGTGGCAATACCAATTCAGGATCATCTTACTCGGGGATTCGACGGTGGGGAAGTCGTCGCTGCTGAAGCGCTTCACGGACGGAATCTACAGCGATGTGGCCGATCCGACGGTCGGGGTGGATTTTTATGCCCGCTCGCTTGATATCGAGCCTGGCGTGAAGATAAAGCTTCAACTGTGGGATACGGCCGGACAGGAACGATTCAGGTGAGAAACAGGCGAAATGTAGCTTCAATCTGCGGTCAATCTGTGCTGATCATTGTTCACCGTCGGGGCTGGTCGCTAAATAACAGTGAGGCCTTTGGCTGTCAGTCATTTTTGGTGGTTTTTAAGATGAACGCCTTCTGTTTAAATGCACGCCATTTCCTCTCAGGTCGTAGTGCAATATAAAGGCGTGGAGGTGAGGAGGGGGGGGGGAAAGGGGCCCAGGAATATAAAAGGCACAATATTGCATTGGTTTCAGCCTTTTTCATATCCGGGCCTCGGTTTGATTCCTTTGAGTCAGCAGTCTGCAGGGCAACATGAAGGCAAGAATCATTTTTGCCGTCGGTTTGATCACAAGGCACGATGACAACTGCGAATCATTGATCCTCTGATTTCCCCGTCGTTTGTTCTGGTTCGTGTTCCCACGTTGTCATGGATCATTTCCTCTAGACAGCTTCCCCTGTCTTGAGGAGCCGCTCCACTTTTAGATCTGCTTTCCCCTTTGAAGCCTGTGATTGTGGTGGTATTTTCTTCCGGGCTTCACCACATCCAAGTCTTTCGCTTCTGCATTAAGACCAGCACTAAAATAGCAATCAGCACACAACAATGGAGTCTGATTGGGACATATTTACATGTGCGACTACGAGCATGTGTTCACGTCGGTGACTGGGGGTGTGACGCACGCCCAGATGGCACGGCCGAGGTGGGCCACAGAGCTTTACAGATGGCGACGTGTTCGTCAGAGCTGTACGAAGTGAATCTATCTCGGCTCACTGATCTTTCATTCATCTGTCTGTCCACCAGGTCCATCACAACCTCGTACTACCGTAATTCCGTGGGCGGCCTGCTGGTGTTTGATCTGACCAATCGCAAAACCTTTGACCACGTGAGGGAGTGGCACAAAGAGGTGAGTGAACACATCCTGCCTCACCACATGGTCTACATCCTCATCGGCCACAAGAGCGACCTCAACAAAGACCGCAAGGTGAGCCGGGACGAGGCGGAGCACCTCGCCGCCGACCTGGGTATCCGCTACGTGGAGACGTCGGCCAAGTGCAACAGCAACGTGGACCGCGCTTTTGAACTGCTGACCAGAGACATCTACGAGCTGATGAAGATGGGCGAGATCGTCACCCGCGATGGCTGGGACGGGGTGAAGAGCGGCCTCACCGCCAAGGTCCTCTACCCAGCTGACGAGGAGGAGGAGTTAGCCACTGCCACCGCCGAGAAGGGCTGCCACTGCTGACTGAGTGCGCTCGTGTTCTTATCCGACACCGTCCCTCGTCCTCCGTCTCACGGCTCCTCCCACGACCGTCCGCTGAAATCACGCCTCGTGGTTTCTTCATCCGTCACCTCTTCACGCTCTCCTATGTGTAGCCAGACCCTCTCCACGTGTCAGTTCTACTGGGTCGTAGGATTGTTTTCTAATCAGAGGCACCAAATGTCCCCATGTGTAAACGAGTTGTTCCACACAGCGTAACAGAAGCTGAGCTGCTTCGAGCTTCGTCCGGTTGAGGAGACACAGAACGTGTCCAGAGATGATTGAATCTTGGGACGCGGAGGGTAGCCACCGCTCCTTTTCACAACGCTGGAGTTACGGGACTACCGAGTATACGAATGCACAGAAAGACTTTGGACTACACATTAATGTGGCGTGGCATCACTCCCATCTCATACGGCACTATTGTGGGGTTCTACCTGTCAACGTTTGTGCGATGCTTTGCCTGCGATCTTGTGTGACGGTTTAAATATATATCATAGTGAAATCTACTGAAATTGAGCCTGAATGGTCACTGAAAGCTATTTAACGGAAGGTCTGTACAGCCACAGTGCACTCTGAAAGTGTGTGTTGCCGTATTAAATCAACGTGCTCCTCCTGCTCCTGTAATCTGTATGTGCACTTAAGCCAAAATGACTTAAAGCCCTTGATCATTTTGTGAATACATGAGTTAAGTTTTTGTAAAGAAAAGTTTCTAGATAAGGTGTATACAGTGCGTAAGGATAGACCCTTGTAACTAGGCTAGGTAGTCCATTTTAGTGACTTGCATTAAAACGTGGATGGTTCATCCCGACAAAGAATAATAGATCACGTATATCAGAGACTCATCTTTCAACAAACATAGGGGAGTTTGAGTTTCAGCTCAGACAAGCAACTTTCTCTTTTCTACATTGCCAAATGTGCAAAATTCCATTTTGACAGCTTCTTAAATCCACTGACACGAGTGTATTTGCGAGAACACTTTGTACACTGGACTTGGGAACACAGAAATGAATTCAGTTTAAGATTTGTGAACCCTGTTTCTTCAATCTGCACCAACAAGGCTGCATACACTGTAAACACTATTGGGAACTACATATAACATGATAATTACAACAATATTACAGTGATATTAAAATCCTCAAAGTACACTTTTCAGCAGTATCTCGATGGACAACGACCATGCCACATGGGATCTGGATTCAATTTATCCGAAGGATGTTCATGTTTATGATTTTTTAAAACTATTTTTCATTATCAATAAGGGGCAAAAAGCCATGAATTATTTTAAACTGTTCAATAAAACTTCATTTTACCAATGAATGGCCATAATTATGTCAAAACAACTAACCAAGGTTGGTGATTGACCTCAAATTCATTCATCTACCCATTAATCTAAATGTAGTGCTCTGTAAGGTTGCTACTAACGCTGCTGAGATGACTTATTAACTCATATATTGAAATACCGGTGGCATAACATTGGCGTTTGCTCTCTGAGGCGTGCATTGTATTTGGATTTACAGACATGTGACTCTTAATGGAATGCAGAGCATTCTGGACTGTGCAGCTTGCTGCATTTTTGATGAAAATATGTATGTACGCATGATGTCCAAACATGCAATGCAATTGGTTCATGCTGACTATTCTGGTACAGAGTATGTAAGCCTTATAAATGGCTGTCTTTCACGTGTCAGTTTGGTCCTTAAACCTTTAATGCAGAAGATCAATGTATAATTTCACTCGGGTGTTTACTGGGCTAAAACATACAGTAGGTTGCCGTGTGCTTTGCCTGGGAACACCGTACACCTCAGTTACATTCACCAGCATCTCACCAAACCATCCGCAAATATACTGCAAGCAGCAACTGAATGATGAACCCGATTGACTATCTGTGTAATATTTAGGAAGTAATGTAATATAAACATGGTTTGGAAGCTGACATAAACCTTTGCACCATTCTCTGATTTTTACTTTTCTGTACAGACTCAAATAGATGTCATAAGCAGTATTGTAATTTCTTTGGTTGACAATCGGAAACTCCTGTGTGCTGGTGATGACTTTTCAAGCATTAACCTTGCAAAGTAGTTTCAAATGCTTGATTTTGGAGTATCGATAATAGTATTTGTTCTTAATTTGCTTCATTAAAGTGTGTATGTTGGATGGCATCTTGTCTGTAAATGTCCACTATTTGGCAGCCAATCTGAATGTGTTGCTCAAACTACCTTTCTCACAAACAGGGTTCAAATGTATAAAATTTCTTCAATCGCAAAAAACGCTGCAATGTTTGGAGGAAGAAGCTGCTCTTGAGGCGAGCAGCGTCAACCGAGAAGGACTGACCCCGGGGGGAAGACACAAACTTGTTCGTCCCTCACCACTAGTTGATGCCATGAGTCGTAGACGTGAAAATTCGAAATAGTTCAACGATAATTTGTAGCTTCAAATACTGCAGACGATCAGTGTGAATTCTGTCTAATGTTAGTAATGATGTTGACCATACAACATACCTTTAGTCCAGATCCAGCCTCCCTCTGACTGCAATCTTAAAAGTGTGTTTCAGACGTACACAGCTCTGGAGTGGTCCGACCAACACACTGACCCAGGGCTCCTGTAACAGAAAACATCAGCAGCTTTTAGGCCGGTGGGACCTGATTTAGCACAACACTGTACAGCCTCTGACTCCCATGGTCACATTTCACAGCTTTACTGAATAAATGTTATTTATTTTATATATTACAGATTAGTCTTTTCCTTGGTGTGATTTTATCGATCTGTTAAATAAATACATGTACAATGGGTAATGTTAAGACTTGCTGTCTTTTTTTTTTAACATGGGATTTGGCTCCCTCTTCTGACACTACGAAGGAAGCTCACCATGACCTAGATTGATTACATTATTTACGTTTGTATTATTTCATTTTAGATTTTGTTCAAAATGATTCAGTGAGAGACGTCGGGCTCTTTGAGGTTATGAAAAAAATTTGTGGTTATCACGACCTTAAATCATCCAATTCTTATATCTTTAAATGCAATAGAAGATTCAAAGAATTTCATTCACGTTTGTCATTTTCAAAGTTATACTGGAACCCGCACTGAAATGTATATCTGGATGGGAGTGTGTACACGGAAAACATACAAAATAAATAAATCATTACAAAAAATACCAATCACCAGGGAATAAAAACAGTATGTCGTGAATATATAGTCATTTCTTGTAAAGTGTAAGTACAAATAACACGTCGTTTATGCCAGCTGTGATTGAAAATCGTGTACAATTTCATGATAAATCCTGCCAATTTTAAACCAAATTCTATTGAACCTAAAATATTTCCGAAACTTTCCGTTTTACATATCATTGACCGATTTTTCCAACGTCACGTGTGATGTGGGAGGGGCCAATGATGTCGGTCGAAACGAGGTTATCCCAGTTTTATTTCCCATCATGCTCTTCGTCTGGCTAAACCGTACGGCTAACTGGTGTTGAATTTTCACCGATTCAAGATTATATCGTCGATATAATATCATTTTCAAATCTGTTCTTAAGAGAACATATAATCTAGAACAGATACATGATCTTAGTATTTAAAATAAACGCAGAAAAAAAGAAAACGGACGCGTTCTCGTACCCATGAGTATGAAGTGAGCTCGCTCGGATTAAGAGCAGATTTTGACCCAATGGAATGTTAAAAAGGGCTTCTGCTATGTTTGGCACAGGGGAAGTGGGGAAATCCACTTCTCCTGCGGAATCGCCATCAAGAGATTTCGGAAGCACAATTTTTACAACAGGGATTGCTAGTGACCGTTCGTCCTGGCGTCCCGCCTTTTCCCATGTATAAAAGTAAACTCACTTTCAAAAAGCTACATACACTTTCCGATGTAAACACAGAGCACAAACGCGCCACTCATATCGTCATAAAGAAT
This sequence comes from Brotula barbata, assembly GCA_900303265.1. Classification (NCBI taxonomy): domain Eukaryota; kingdom Metazoa; phylum Chordata; class Actinopteri; order Ophidiiformes; family Ophidiidae; genus Brotula; species Brotula barbata. The sequence goes on from OMNV01008427.1 coordinate 105,936, forward strand.
AACATCTGTCACATTTCAATATCATATGTTACAAGTCTTGATTTCCCATTAAATCTAATGCATTTAGGAAAATAATGTGTACAATTTAATCCTTTACTGAGGCTGTATTTTATTTTTTAATTTTATGGGCTGCTGTGACATGAATGTTTCCCTGGTGTGGGATGGGATCATTTAAGTTATCAGTAAATTGAAAATAAACCGAGAAGTTCCAACTGACCTAACTTAAAACTCCACTCCACAAGCTGGATATCTTAATTCACTTTTTTGGAGCATAACACACTAACTTCTATTTGGCTGCACACCTGACGTTGAGTGTGGCTGCTGTTGTTCTGCAGGCGTATGAATAGCTGACGCTCAATAGCTGTGAATGCTCTCACTGAAACGTTGCATTATGAAATAAAACACTTTGAGAGCCATAAATTCAGTATACGTTCTTTCTTTTACTTTGAAATGTTTGTCTGGCAATTGGAGGTGCCATACAAGCCTGCCGTTTTTTTTAAATTCTACAATGACATTATGTTACAAAGCAATAAATACATTAATAAATAATAATAAATAAACAGGAAGATTGCAGAAATTTGTGGACACTCAGTTCGTGTAAACGTAGGGTACCAGGATGAGAATGAGTGAGGGTTAGTGACTTACAGAGGCTCTCTCCCTGAAGCTAACCTGCTCCTTGGCAGCTGTCCATCAGGTATCCACGGCCTCGCTGTCACTTTCACTCCTGTGTTTGTGCAGCGATGAACTCAGCCACATTTCCAATGTCACACATCAAACTGTCCATTTCCGTCCATGCATTTTCTACACCTTTCCCTCCTCTTTTCACTGGGATTCCACATCACTTTAATCATCAGGCCCAAACTGATCAGAAGTCAATATCTACATCCCTGACTGTACCTAAAGGTGTAATGCACGTACCCAGCTACTACAAGGAGTCAGTTTCAGCTTCAATAAAACCCACAATGAAAATAACCCTTTTAACACTGTTTGATCATTTGGTTATTGAGCACACGTGAAGGTAGTTTTCACATTCGTAACCCATCAATACTTGAGTACACCATGTAAGAAAAAGCATTTAAAAAGTGCAAATGAAAAATACTAATATCCATCACAGTGACCCTTACGTGTCACACTCCATTCACCCCATGTGACAGGTATGATTGTAGATGGACCCAGACAGGGTGAATCCTGATCTATTTGGGAACTGTGGGCATTTCCCTGGAATTTAATAGAAAACTTGAACCTTGATGTACTCTTTCGTGGTCAAACTCGTGGTTGAGATGTGAGATTAGAATGTTATGACACACACGCAGTCTTAGGAAACATGACTACAATTAAAAAGTAAGGTCCATCACCAGGCCCACGTCGATCATGAATCAATACCTCATCCCTGACTGCGTCCAGTCCACCCAGCTACAAACTGAAACTCACATCGACCATATCAGACAATGGACGCTCAGGCTGGCCGGGGAACACAATGCTGCAAGTCTAAAGACCCCGGCGCGGACATGAAGGACGATAAAGAGTCCACATCATCCTCCACACTGTTTGAAACCAAACCCACGCTGATCTGCTCGACGTGTTTCAAAAACTATCTTACTTTATAGAGCCACCAATACAGACAGCACCGTCTCAAGTGTTACAAACGGGCGGAATACACGGTGTAACGCTCTACGTTAAAGATAAGTACGTAAACATAGCAAGCAAAAGAGTCTTATCTTCCTTCTTTGTCACAAAATATCTCGTTTGAAGCGCTTAAACCGAGTTTACAGGCGCGTGAAACAAGCCGAGCGTTATTTGGCAGGAAGTAAATACACCAATCGAGTGCGCATGCGCCGCAGCTCTTCTCTATCTAGGGATGTGTTTGGCTTCATAAAACGGTAAGGACTGGCTAATTTGTCACAATAGCATTTTTTAATTGACTTGCTGGTTAAATTCCAACCGCGCGTACGACATAAACGCCGGGTGGAGGACGTGTGGCGCATAACGGAAGGGGGCTCGGCCAGCCCGGGCTCGTACAGAATGGAGGGCAACGCCGTCGCCGCGCCGTTGTTTGCTGTACGTGCTGCCGCACAGGGAGACGTCATTTTGAGGGGGAGCGGAGAGTTAAAATGCAGAGTTACGAAGGGACGTACGGTTCATAGACAAGCGGCACGTAGCCGTCACGCTGTTAATGCAAAGCTTCACCGGGTTCCAGCAGCACGGCCAGGCGTTAGCGTCCACATTCTCACAAGACCAAGTTACACCCTTTGCGTTGGCCGTAATGGCCACCGCCAACGATGTGTGAAGCAAGAGGAAGCAGACGGCGAAAAGCTGTTAGCCGCGCTCAGATTGTAGCGTTTAGACTCTGAACTTTGGCTAAACGTGATTTACCGGCTACGTGATGTGGCTCATGAGTACACGCGTTAGTCCGTAGCACCGGGAGAACGGCGCGTCTCCGCGTCTGTGAAACGTGTGATAGAAATCCAACATTTTGAATTCGGCCCGACTCATTTTAATCACATGTTGAAGTATTTGTGTTGAAAACCGGCCTCAAAATTATTATTTTTTTTTTTGTTGATTAAAGTAACTTATTTAAGGAAGAAATTAGTTTTCAGTATTCACACTGGAAACGCTGGTAATTTTAAAATATGTGTATGACTCATTGAATTGAAACGAGAATGATCCATTATGAAGGTTAAGTTTACTTTTTATTCATATTCACGTTACTCCGTTACGGTTACACGGTACTTCACTATTACTTTATACTCCTATAATCTACCTCAGCTGCGAAGATTTTTTTTTAAGTCATACTGTTTTTCTTCTGATAAATCTTATTTTATTGGTTACAGTAATACATAGATTGTATGTTTCCATAAATACACACATTTATAGGATCACATTATTTCAGGCCAGTCTTAGCCCTCATTCTACGCCTCTGTCTTTAAGTGTTGTTTTTTTTAATTGTAACTTTTTAATTTTAATCCTAATTTTAATTTTTCATGTTCTGTGACTTCGACCCAATTTTTTACGTTCGTACCCTAATTCTGACTCTGACTCTGATTCTGGAGTACTCACTCATGGATCCATCTCCATATTGTTTTGTTTAGATTTCAGTAAGGTGTCTATGAATTGAGAATTACTTCACTAACAAAACAATGAATTGGTGTCATCATTTTACAAAACACATTTAATCAGTCACATTTTGAAATTTGTAAATATTGAAAGTATGATTATTATATGAATATTACATTTCTTGTTCCAACAGTCACGTACCATTTGAAACTTTGCTTTAAGGTCTCCAAGTGAGAGCCTGCAAAATAGACCAGACCAACTATATTTTATTAATTTAACTCAGATAAGTGAGTATTTTTTACTGTAGGTGCCAGCCGCCAATAAAGGAGAGAGGCAGGAAAGGAGAAAGTGACATGATAAGTTGGGAGATGACGTCAACAAATAAGGGACGCAATCACTGACATCACTCTCGCGAGGATGCGTAGTTTCAGGCTTTGGGGCTCTGATCTGGTGTAGTTTCGCGTGACGGGAAAAGCACGACCGAGCACTGTCCTTTCTGATTCTAATCTCAGTTTTACTGTGAATAAAGGAAGAGTTGTTCCTCACATCCTCTGTGGTCCCTTAAAGCTTTTTCAAGTCTAACCAAAAATTAAGGCAGAACCCCCAGATTACCTGTCCTTGACATATTTTTGCATTGTGTACTCAGATTCAGATCTCTTGCCCTCTTTCAGATGTACAAACTGCTGGAGACGTGTTATTTATCTCCAGTCTGCTGTGAATGTGATGGCAACCACTGACAACGAAGTCACGGTTTCCATGGAGGAGGTGGTGATGGTGAAGTCTGGAGAAGATGGATGTGACTCTGATGACCCCAGTAAGACGCAGGTCATCCTGCAGCTCCAGCCTATCGTTACAGGGTACGTAGGGGAAGAATACACTGCAGTTTAGGCTGGGATGCTGCATACAAGATGCCAAAATTGCGTTTACGAGGGATGTTCCAGATCACCTGATGGCGTGATGATAGTGATCCTTTTTTGTATCAATAAAACTATATGTACATTAAAACTGTCTTTTCAGAGATGAGTCCGGTGAAACAAATGCAGCTGTCATGGCTGTGGAAGCAAATCAAGGTAAGACCGTCAGAGTGACGCTCGGGCATCATCATGACTGCTAGAAAGAGAAGGAGTTTTATCTTCTTCCTTTCCACTTTACTGTCTTTGTGATCACGT
>OMNV01008428.1:0-11176 GCA_900303265.1 Brotula barbata
GAGTGTGGTTGGTGATTGGTGATCTTAGCCTTCACCTCCCTTAACATTGAACTCGTTTTATTCCAACACGTCTCTGTCGTGAAATGACCTTTTACCTCCACGCGTCGCGCTCCGTGGGCAGGCCTAACTCCGGGACCCGGTGTGTTTCTGGGGGCTTATTTCTTGGAAACAGGTCAAACCTTCGTGGACATTTCTTTCTGGTCACACGTGGTGACGTATTTCCGCTGTACCTGATGACGTGTGCAGCTTTTCTTCCTGCTTCTCTTAGTTTTTAGTCACGACAGGCTGCTGTTCTAAAATTCCCCAAATCCTGGAAATCAACAAACGACTTATTAGTGTCAACGACCTGCTCTTTGGGCGCCCCCTACTGGTCGTAGTCGGAAAATCCGATTTGAACTTTTTATAAAGATCAAATTCAGATTTCACCGTATTTCAGCGAAACCAAGTGAGTGTTGAAGAAAAGAAAGACAAACCCCAACGTGGAGGAAACCAACATTTATTACGGGTTCAAGCTCTTCTTCTTTTGTGGTGTCACTGTGGTGTAGTTTGTTCACTCCTGTAGGAACCAAGAAAAAAATGTCAAAACAGTAAAACAACTTTTTTATTCCTGTAATGATCACATTTACATTGAATCCAAATACTGCTACTACTGATAACAATGATGATAAAAAGTAAAAGTAATATCACTGAGGTAGTAAAGTGGAGTATCCAAGCCAGTGGTGTGTTTTCATCTCTATCAAAGAGGGTTAAGATACACACTCTCACACTATGATCCTTCACTGACGACCTGTGTTTGTTCATCACATACCCCAAAGTGTTCCCATCCTCTGATCTCATCGTAGAGAGCATCTCCAGGACAGGAAGTGTTCACCACCTGTCTGTGCCCCTGTAGGGTAAACGTGGCTACGAGTCGCCCACCGCCCACGGCGCAGGACGCCAGGCGGTCTCTCACCAGCCCCATGGAATGCTGGCTGGGCAGGCGGGAGGAGTAGTCGCCGATGAACGAAACCCCGTAGCCTTTGGAGTTGTGTCCGAGGGTGTGGGCGCCTCGCCAGTGCCAGCCACGGCCCTCGTAGATGAACCCGTCCGAGCCGGCGACGAAGCTGCGGGACCACAGAGGTTGGATTGGAAAAGGACTCGGCGTGACTCAGTCGGGACAGGTGATGCTGGTGTCAGCTACCTGTATCCTATGTCGTCCCAGCCTCGGTCCTCTTGGTGGAAACGCTGCATGGAGCGCATGTCTACGGAGCACTGCTGGAAGGTCAGGCAGGGTTGGCTCGGAGTGGAGGTATGGTGGACGTACATGAAGGACAGAGGGAGGCTCAGGTTGGTGGGAGTTCCTCTGTAGGGCTCTGCGCCCCACATACACCTGGGGATGATGGCCGGACAGTCTGAAAGGACAGATTTACATCTTTTTTAGCGGTGCCGGTCTAGACAGCGATGCTCCTCGTCGTGCCGTGTGTGCTTTGGTCTCGTGCTCACCCATGTACGTGTGGACGAATGCTTTCATTCCTTCGTCCACTGCATCCCTCAGACTCTTCTTCTCCTTGGCGTCCATCTTCGGCCTCCTTTCCAGCCTCCGCTCAAGGTGTACGGATTTGACTGCCTGTCTGACCAGCATAGGAGGGCTGACCACGTCTCTGAAGTTCTGCCTGCGTCGTTGGCTGATGAGGCGAGGGGCGCCGTCCAGTCCATCTTTTTCCATTTGGTGACAGTAGTAGGCCGTCAGCAGGCTGCTCAGATTGAGGGGGCGTGGGGACGTCGTCGAGACCTCCATCCCCAGAATCACGCCGTCCATACCTCCGTTGACCTGAGCGGCGGTGAGCGGTGTCTGACCGTCACACGGCGTGAAGACCTGAGGAGATGTCACGTTGTCCCAGCAGCCGTCGGCACAGAAGGGAGGCGAGCCACGGAACTGCCTGAAAGCAAGGCCAAGATCTCTGGCCAGGGCGAGCTGGTACAGACCCCGAACACGGCCCCGAGGCTTAAGGAGGTACCCGGCCTCGACGCCAAGGAGGAGCGGTCGGAGGGCGACGGTGGTGCCGTCGGAGGTCAGAACCACCCCCTCCTCTCTGGCACCTTCGGTCACCCCGTGACGTAAAGCCTTGACAATATAGGCAGAGAGAGCGGCATCCAGGACAGGTCCAACTACAGAGTCAACGTCACCGAGGAAGTGGGCGATGAAGGAATCGTTTAGACCAGCTGCCCCACGCAGGCCCTTCAACACGGCTACGGGGCCCGAACCAGGGCTCCGAACCTCCACCTGCTTCACAGCTTCAATGAACTCATCCATGTGCATGGAAGACCTCAACACTGGGGACAGCACAGAATTGTCTTAGTCATTTAGAAAACAACACACACACGGGTCTCCTCCCAGCTCAGTCTTCAGGCTTGGTCCACACAGTAGAGACGCTCTTTACAATGAGAGACTTGATGATGGGACGAATATTCACTCTGTTTCTTCTGCACTCCTTTTTTCACTGAATTTGAATAAGTAGAGCTTTGAAAGGTTTTTTGACAGATATTAAATGCTGCTATTGTATGAACTCAGATTACTCTTGGTTACACTTTAATGCCTGTTGTTAATTATACACAAACAAGTCAGTTCACTTTTACTGTGTTTCAAAATGGTCTGTATAATCGTCATGTATGCAGCATGTGGTAAGTAAAGAAAAAGAGCCAAAAAAGTATCTAACTAACTATGATTAGAAGAAATGATGCCGGTATTTGTGTCACTGACTCCAAATCTTATGGATAATGCTTATTCTAATACACAAATACACATATACAACATGTAAGTGTCAATTACCTTCTGTGCAAGTGCTGCCCAAGACCACAAGAAGGGTCAAGGTCCAAGTCCAGTACGTTGTCATCCAGCAGGTTTTATCACCACCCAACCCAAACCAACCGTCCACTTCAAGCTTCAAATGGCAACTTGTGTGGTTGTTTCATTTATATAGCTAGTTCAAATGGGTGGTTATGTAACCGTTGTACACACACGCACACACCCACACACACACACAATCTGTTGATGTGGGACATTGCCATCTGTACTGGTTGACCTTGTGTCTCAAGGCCTCTCTGCATAATTCTTACAACGTCAATCTGATGGAACTGAAAAGTTTTGAAAAATTCACAAGTTCCGTATTCTTCCTCTGTGTTTTAAATGTGGCTGTTGCTTCGGAAGTTCCTGGGCTTCTGGGAATATCTGTCATTGGCATTATTATGCATTATACTGTATGTGCATTATTGTACAAATCACTGGAAGTCCTCTATGAGGCAATACACATGTCCTTCTTGATGTCCAGCAAACACAAACCTGAGGAAGTTCCAGAGCCCTAAATCGTGTGTGTGACAGTTTGATAAATATAGCTACACAACTACTTAAATTTGATATTTCTCATGTTAGAATTATGCGAGATCATCATTTATATGTAGAGTGCTCATTGATGTAGTTGATGTTGAAAAATCAAACACTTACCACAGTAAAACAAAAGTTGCTGATCACTGTGCAAGTGACTGCAAGAACAGGAAGTAAACGTGAACGTATAAATGAACTGCAGAAATTCCATGATACAGATAACAATGGTGAAAGATGGAAACGGAAGAATATAGATTTACAGGCAGGAGTACAAAAATAATAGAAGTTCACTAGCCTCAAGCTAGGCCATAAAAGAATTAATGTGTAACATTCCAATGGGTAAATGTGCCTCCAATACTTAACTGATCCCTATGGGGAAGTGTATTCTCTGCATTCTTACTGGGGTGGCGTGGCTTAGGTCGTAGGGTGATCATCTGGTGATCAAAGTGATTGATGGGTCTCCAGTTCAATGCCTGACAAGAAAGGGGACCGTCCATCACCTGGGCTGTCGGTGTACGAAAGGTTGAATGTGACTTGAATTGTGAAGCGATTTGGATAGAAGCTGTAGAAATGCAGTCCATTTACTGCAACACGTATCAATCCATTTACCCGTCCTCAACGAGGAGCACGAGGTTACCGTGGAAGCAAAAATGGTTGTTGGTGTTATTACAATAATCGAATAAGAAAATAACGTGAGTGAAGTGGAGTGGTTTCACGTGTTTTTAGTGAAGAATGTTGAAAGTGCGCGCATACACCACTACACCAGGGGGCAGCACTGAGCCACGACGCTACTTGTACTTCTCTATGTTAACAGGGAGAAGAAGGTCGAGCAGGAAAAGGGGAACCGGAGAGCAGCAGGTTTGAACAAACAAGCTTTGTTTTTCTGCAAAATACAGCTGCCAGCGAATTCACATAGTCTATTAACCGTTAGCAACAACGCGGTTGAGTCTGAAAGCCTGAGGTAATTCCGTGGTAACGTTTAGCACGTTGGAAGTTACAAATTACAAGCTAGGTTTCCAGCTAGGAAGCTAACAGCCGCACACCTCACAGAGATCGTAAACATCAAACCGAATGACCACGGATTTACATTCGATTTCCCTCTCTCACATCCAAAGGTCAGATCGTTGATATCAATAATTAATGAATAAAGTCCGTAGAAGAGAGACTGATATAAATACAACACTTGAGATCTGATCCAAGGTGTCCAGAGATGCTGTCAAAATGAGCGACAGAATCATTTGAAATACGACAAAATAACTGGCAGGTGAAGAGTCACAGGATGATATAGTCCGAATGTGTCCTTCCCTGTCACGCAGATCATGGACACACGCTTCACTCGAGGGAAGTCCAACATCTTGGAACGTCCACTGAGCAGACCCAAGACGGAGGTCAGCGTGAGCGCCTTTGCCCTGCTGTTCTCAGAGATGGTCCAGTACTGTCAGAGCCGTGTGTACTCGGTGTCCGAGCTTCAGACACGGCTGGCAGACATGGGCCAGAGCGTGGGAGCCAGCATGTTGGACGCGCTGGTGTTGAGAGAGAAGAACGGGAAGAGGGAGACCAAAGTGCTTAACATACTGCTCTTCATCAAGGTACAAACATGCCATACGATGAACATGTTACACGTCTGTTACTTACAGACGTGCTCCGTTGAACGTGCACGCATGCTTTTTTAGATCAAGGATACAAAGGTAGACCGAACCGCTCCTTAACTGCTTTTAGACTAACTACCTTGTTTCAATTTTTGGTGTGGTCTGCCTGCCTTTTTCATCCAAAATATACAAGAATTTTTACAACAGCTTGTATACTTTGAGTGAAACCTTTATTTGAAAAATCTGTTTGGTAAGAAGACGAGCGTTGCTTGAAAATGTAACTCGCACCGCGTTTCCTATTGTAGGTAAACGTATGGAAGTCTTTGTTTGGGAAAGAAGCCGACAAGCTGGAGCAGGCCAACGATGACGACAAGACGTATTACATCATAGAGAAGGAGCCGCTGATAAACGCGTACATCTCTGTGCCCAAAGAGAACAGCAGCTTAAACTGTGCCGCCTTCACGGCGGGCATCGTGGAGGCCATCCTCACGCACAGTGGCTTCCCTGCCAAAGTCACCGCCCACTGGCACAAAGGCACCACGCTGATGATCAAGTTTAACGAGTCAGTCATAGCCAGGGACAAGGCTTTGGATGGCAGATAGAGACCGGCACACCCTGACCAGGCTGCGTCTCGCGGTGGTGAATGGATGAACCAACAGCTAGATAGTGAGACACAAGAGTAGAAAAGATGGAGCCAGTTTGTCCAGCTGATAAATGTGTGTGTGATCTCACTCTTATACCCCATGAAGTGTCAAGTCTTAAGCTGTAAATATGTTGTTCTGGTGTTAGCTTGACATTTCATATACTTTCACATCACAGGTCAGTCATTGTGGTTGTCAGTGGTGATGGTCTGGAGCCCTGAAAATGAACATATTATTTTAATAAGGACGTTTTGAAAGCATCAATGTGAGCGACCGAGAGCTCCAGTGAAACAGAATTTAACAATAAACACGCCGAACTGAGTATGCTGGTTTGTACGATGGTTATTTAAAGACATTTCCACAATACGTGGTAGTATACTGCATTGTCTCTTTTCTAAGATTACTTCTTATTTTGACTTAACTCTACATTTCATTCCACCTCACTCTGTATCGATGCCTCATCACTGTCATATGTTCAGCATTTTTGTTGCGGAGTTGATTTGAATGTTGCAATATATTGAATAGAGGTCAAATGCCAGTGCATTAAATGATATGGTATGCTGTCAGTCTGTCTTTGTATTTGATTAAAAAAAAACTTTTAACCCAGGAAACTCTGACTCTACCAATGTTCACAATAAAAATTACTTCACTGTAGTATTAAAGGACGGATTAGGACACTTTGTACTTCAGCAGAGAATAATTACAATTACAATTCGCATTTAGCAGACGCTTTTATCCAAAGCGACGTACATATGAGAATTATAATAACACAAGCGAAGATCTATGCAGAAAATACAACGACAATAAGCGCCACAAGGTTCAGGTTCTGGTCCATAGGACCAAGTTGCTTCGAGGCAGAGCTACATGGCAGTGCATAGAGGCAAGACAAGGCGAGACAAAGTGCATATGTGTAAAAGTGCGGTTTATGTTGTGAGAAGGTGGTCCCTAAAGAGCTGGGTCTTAAGCCTTCTCTTAAAGATGGAGAGGGATTCTGCAGAGCGAATGGAATTTGGTAGCTCGTTCCACCACCGAGGAACCACAGAGGAGAAGAGTCTAGATCGAATTAGTCTAATTTAACTCCATATCAGAGGTCAAATCTCTACTTTTACCTCATTTTACTTTGGCTTCATTACTTAAGTCCAAACAGGTTTGTTGTTGGTTTTATGAGGAGTTGTTCAAACGGTTTGATTGTGATGTTTGGTATGTGCGTAGAGTTGACTTTCTTTGGTTTAACTTCTCTAAATAAATGTGAACTCTACATAGAGGACTTTTGACAGTCCAACTCACTGAATGTCTCCTCAACGTTTGAAAACTGAAGATGTGCTCCACGTTGATCTTTAAAGACACGTGGAGGGTAAGGACTGGATTATAATCTAGTTCGTCTCTTGGACTTGAGCCTTTTGACAGGTATGACAGTAAAATGAACAGAAGTCGTTTTTACACGAGTGAGCGTTCATCTTACTCAAGTGCAACCTGGAGGTACTTAACCCACCACTGGTACTGACATATAGCCAACATTTTCAACTATATCAGGGTGCATCCTGGGAAAATTCTGATCGAAATTGTCCGACGTATGTAGGATATACGTGAAGCGGAATGATTGAAATAAGAAATGTTTGCATGAATTCATTTGAATGTATCAAATAAAGAAGGCATTCCTATTTACCAATCATTTCGCTGTATTGGAGGGGTTAAATGTCGACGACGTCTCGGGCCGCTCCTGGTCCCCGAGCACGGCGTGCGTGAGTCGCTCGCGGCGTGGTCACGTGACGCACGCCGGAAGTCGTGCTGTGTTTATGTGGGCGTCGCACAATGCGACGCCGAGTGAATTGGAAGCTCGGTGTCCCCGGCAGGCTCCGACGATGATCTCAGCGTCCACTTGATGTCTTTTATCAGACAGTAAGGCTGTAATCTTCACAGCCTCACCATGGCTTCTTCGAGTCACAGCGACGCAGGTTTGTTGTCCAGCCTTCGTCCAACAATTCCTCCATATCTCCTTTTTCATACTAGCTACTTATATTTATGGACTTTCTGTCCCGTCTGACAGCTCTGTCTCCATTTCTATCTGGAATTTCATTTAAGCCAACGAGCTGTGATTTACAGTAGGCCTGCACAGAGAAACAGGAAATGATCAATATGTAGTGTTTGATTTGTATTGATGCGGTGTATAAATGAATTAGAGTAGTAACTCCCATCCTAATCATTTACCGTTGGTGCCCTACATCTTAACAGCCAGTGAGCCAATATTGGTCAACATTTGCTCATCACAGTGGGAAAAAAGACTCCGTGTCCAGTGCTGTGTCAATATTGTTATTTTTTACTTTCTCCAGCTACAGAATCTCTTGCAGCTGACAGGACTGTAACAAAAACATGTACTTTCTTTGTGGTCTCCTCTCTTAAGAGTATCAACGTCAACGATCCAATGTCTTAACCATCTTATTTGTCCCTTTGAACATCAGTTGGTCTCTTTGCTGGTGTTCACAGAGAAGGACAAGCTGCTGTCCCCCATGGTCAGCTATGGTTCCCAGGAGCTTCTGGGTGGGGGGAGCTCCTCTCCCGGCCATTTGGGGTCCTCCGAGGTGGGCCAGCAGGAGGAGGAGGAGGAGGAGGAGGAGGAGGCCCTGAGGAGGAAACTGAAGTACTTCTTCATGAGCCCGTGTGATAAGTATCACGCCAAGGGACGCAAGCCTTTCAAACTGGGTCTGCAGCTGCTAAAAATCATCATAGTGACAGTGCAGGTGGAGCCACACGCTGATAGAACATCTTAAAGCATGACACGTCTTCTCCCTCTGATAATGACGAGACATTCTGTCTCTGTCTGTTTGACTGTAGACGCTCGTGTGTGTGTGTGTGTGTGTGTGTGTGTGTCTCTTGCCCTTTTGGCGGCACGGTGGGGTGGAGGCCTCTGAGGTGGGCCAGCAGCAAGAAGGTTGTGGGTTCGAATCCCCCGGTCGATTGGTCCACGGGCATAGTTGTGTGTGTGCTGCTAACTGCTCCTCATTGAGGATCGGTAAGAATTCAGTCAGTCAATAAAGTATCTTTCTTTCTTTCTTTCTTTCTTTCTTTCTTTCTGTCTTTCTTTCTTTCTTTCTTTCTTTCTCAGTTGGTGCTGTTTGGACTCAGCAACCAGATGGTGGTGGCATTTAAAGAGGAGAATACGGCGACGTTTAAGTATCTTTTCCTGAAGAATTATGGTGCTGATTCTCCTCACGCCGTCCACACACAGCAAGAACTTTACAGCCACATCCATCATGCCGTAGAGCAGGTTGATTCCTACACCACCTCATACTCACATATGGGGGTGTATACCGGTGTATTCCATCCTCACCCCTTTCTCTCTTTCAGTACTTGGCTCTGCCTCAGATCACAGTGGGTCGCTACGCCTACGTGTTTGGGGTGGGGGTGAACGGCACCTCCCTCTCCCTTTGTCAGAGGTACTACAGAAAGGGAACCATCGACCCGGTCAATGACACCTTTTACATCGATCCCTATGTTATCACAGGTAGACTTGTGAAGACTTGTGTTTTGATTCGGTTGACTGTGTCTCTGAGTCGTGGCGTTGCTGCTCTGTGCGTGACATACGGGGCCCCGACTGCTCTGAGGGTTTTCTTTTTCCACGGTATCTGTGATGAAGTAGGACAGCAGGGCAGCAGATCTTGGTGGGAAGACGAATAAAAAGGAGCAGTGGGGGCGAGTCTGTAATGGGGAAGTGTAGAAATGTGGAAATGATCTTGTCATGCTCCTGAAGTTCCCTTTGTGATATTTTTGGCCTCCTCTCATGTTTTTTATTGTTGTTTTCCAGATTGTGTTGGTGTGGATCCACTTGGAAACGATGACTACAAGAACTTCACTCTCAAGTTTTACAAGTTAGATGTGATTATGTTTGATGTTTCATTTATTTGGTGCTGGACATCAAATATTCTTTATGCTTTATTTGTCTATTATCTTTGTCCTTTTCAGGCTGATCAACATAACAATTGACTTCCAGTTGAAGGCTATAAACCTTCAGACCATTATAAACAATGAAATCCCTGACTGTTACACCTTTGCTATCACGGTAAGCTGTCTCTCTCTCTCTCTCTCTCTCTCTCTCTCTCTCTCATATTTATTTTTTATAAGTAACCGCTCTCAATGTTCGTCTGTTCAATGGCTTCAAGAGGAGAAGCTGGACTTTCTGTATTTCAGGGTGCTGAACTGTTTCTTTCTGCTCCTCAGATCCTGATGGACAACAGAGCACACAGTGGCAGAGTGAAGATCAGTCTCCACAACCAGGCTTTTATAAAAGAGTGTAAAGACCCCAACGTGTCAGGACATGGTCAGTAGCTGCTGCTGGCAGACAACAACAACAACAACAATGATGACAAGCTCATCTCTCTCTGCGTTTTGATTTGACTGCCGTTTTCTCCCCCACCTCAGCGGAGAACTACGCCCGGGAGTTGTTTGACGTCGTGGTGGCCACCGTCTGTCTGCTGTCCCTGCTGCTGTGTGGCCGCTCCATCTTCAGAGGCATCCTCCTGCAGCACGTGAGAACCCAGACAGGACTGTCAAAAAAACTTTATGACGTGAACATTGCCCTTAACAAAACCCTGTTCAATGGATGGATAGATCGGTCGACACGTAGTCAATCTGCCACAGTCACTTCTTTCATCATCCACAAATAAGAGACTTTGCTAGAAAGTACCAGCCGCACTAGATCGATCGTACCAACCTCCTCAGTTGGAGAGCAGTGTCGTATTTCTACGAATAAAACAGACGTCCACGAGCCAGGGGGGAGGAATTGGGTGCTCCTCATTTTATACAGTACAAACACCGTAAGGATCATTCCACAGATCCATAAGATCTGTTGTCTGGGTGTTAGGCTGCACAGGGCGCGTAACTACACCATGTTTGGACTTTGACTATGATTCAAAATAAATGGACGAGTGATTTGAGTCATCTAATGAACTAATCTCACCACACCAGGAGTATGTGCTGTTCTTCAAGCACAGACTTGGACGTCATGTGACCTGGGGAGACAGAATGGAGTTCATCAACGGCTGGTACATCCTGCTCACAATCAGTGACACATTCACCATCATTGGCAGCTTCATCAAAATTGGGATTGAGTCCAAGGTAACGTGTACAAGTCACGTGGAAAGAAGGCGGGGAGGCTCCTGGTGCCTGAAAATGAACGGTGCCGTGTTTGTAACCTTGTCATGTAGAATCTCTCATCGTATGACGTGTGTGGGATCCTGCTGGGAACATCCACTCTGCTGGTTTGGGTGGGAGTCATTCGCTACCTCAGCTTCTTCCAGAAATACAACGTGAGTCACACACACACACACACACACACACATTGTTGGTGCTGTCTTGCATTCATTTCCTCCTGTGATCTGTTGCGTGAACATGGAATGATTTCTTAATAACGGAGTTTGATTCCCACCGATCTTCCTCCTCGTTGTGGTTCTTCAGATCCTGATTGTGACACTACGAGCTGCTTTTCCTAACGTTATCCGCTTTTGCTGCTGTGCGGCTGCCATTTATTTGGGATACTGCTTCTGTGGATGGATTGTGCTGGGGCCCTATCATACAAAGGTACATACTCA